>SKCR01035672.1:0-63737 GCA_019454045.1 Zanthoxylum bungeanum | reverse complement strand
ATAGATTTTTGAGTTAATTTTGTGATGCCTAAATTTCCTCTAAAACTAGTTGTTTTATTAATGTTATTAAGTGTAATTTAGGAGTTTTATAAAAAAACATTTAAATGTGTAATGTGTAAGGCCCAACGATCTCGAACTATTGGGCCTTACGGTTCCAGTTGGAACCGAAGGAATCCGATTCGAATTCCGGTTCCCAAATTGGAACCGAAACTTTTCGGTTCCTTTCGGTTTGGTTCTGGTTCGATTTTAATTCTGAACTAGAACCTTGGTCGAGCCTACGTGTCGACATGCAGTTGAAACTTCCTGAACACGCCTCATCAGTGAAACTGATTCAAACATACAAAAGGTCCACTAGAAATGAGACACTTGTCATAATACTATTGTAATAGTAAACAAAATGAGTAAAAGGTTACATTTGAAGTCCAACGACCCCAGAGACAATCCAGAACCAACTCAAAGACGATGTTTCTCCGTTCTTCTCGGAGTCCAAAGACTTATGGTGAAATTAAAATTTATTCAGTTGGTCAAACCCCAACTCCGGAGTGACATTACTCTAAAGTAACATTACTTCAAAGTCATATCATTCCGGAGTGAAGGAACTCCGTACTGAGTCCAGTCTGACTATACCAGTTCAGGAAGAGTCTTACTTCGGAACCTATCATAATGCATCAGAAATATTTTAACCTCAACATAAGTATTCTGGGATATATGATGCCACATATATCTCCATATGAGATTAGTGGACTTTAATGACAATCAATTTATCTTAGCATGTAAATAGAGTTTAGCATGCATAATAACATGTGTGATTACACCTAATGTCATATTAGAGTATGTATCATGCCACATATACACCATGCGTCTGAAAAGCAGTCCAGTTATGGACAAGTGTCAGTCAGAAAATGACAAATATATGTTGGGGTTTTGGGCAAAATACCTGGGTTACACAGCGAAATGCGGGAAAATTAAATTTTCTTATTTCCTTAATTTTTATTGGGCAACTCAATACTCAAAAACAAAAAAAAATTAACCCAAAAATCAGAATTTCAGTAAATTACCATACAATTCCAAAACTTTCAATTTTAATCATTTTAGTCCTAAATTTTTCAAAACAAGCTTAGGTGATTTCCAATCACAACAAAAATAATTTGTACATCAAATATACATTAAAAACATAAATCTGAAATTTTTTCCAGATTTTTCATAATTACGGAAATGCCCCCAAATAGTTTGTATTTTGTTCATTTTGGTCCTAATTTGTCAAATACAAGATTAGGTGATATCCAATCACTACCAAAATGATTTGTACATCTTATATACATTAAAATACAACCTAGAAATTTTTTTCCAGATTTTTTGCTTATTGCCGTGAGCCCCAATATTTTACATTTTGATTATTTTGGTCCTAAATTATCAAATACAAGTTTAGGTGATTTCCAATCACTGCCAAAATAATTTATACATCTCATATGTATCAAAATACAACATATATATGAAAAGCCCCAATTTTGGTTTAGGTTTGAAACCATAATTTCTCAATTAATCAAATTAACCAAAATTAACACAATCCAACACTTTAATCTAATCTCTACAACACCAATCAAGTCTCACAACTATGAAACAACTCAAGAACAATTCTAGGTCATCATTGAGTGGCCTAACAACTCTAGAATGACAACCAAGTCATCTAATGACCAAAAGTGTGCTTATTAACCATTAATAAGCAAACTTTGTTTACATACATGCATATATCCTTTCATCAAGCTTCCAAGTTATCTCAACAAAAAATAGGAGACAAGAAAAACACATACTTACATCATATGTAGTAGCCTAAACAATAGAAATAATTTTCTACAAAAAGAAAAGATGAAAATACCTTGATTTCCAAGCTTTTCTTCAAGTTTTCAAGCTTAAGACCTTTGTGTTTTTCTCTCAACTCTTTTTTTTTTTATTTCTTGGAGACTTGAACTTATCAAAGGAAAAAATGAAACAAAACTTTATATACAAACATACTAAGGCCAAAAACCCTAAGGGTAGTATTGTCATTTTGCTCAATTTTTTATTAATTAATTAATTCTTAGATTACTTATTCAAGTTGTACACTACAACTTTAAATGTAATTCTACAAGTGCACCAATTAAAATAATCCATCTCCAACCGTAATCATAATAAAGATAAATGTAATAAATAATACTAATTATTTAACAATTAAATAATTAGATAATTATCTAAAATAAATATCTAAATATATGTATTATATTTACTTTAAATATTCCATAATATATATATTTGTGACATGTGTCAAATACTTTATTTGACAATTAATTAATGTGCATTTAATAAAATCATGTATTAAATTCAAATACACATTAACTAATAAATGGCCGGAAACATCTTTAAGCATGTATCTTTTCGTTTAACCGTTAAACGATTTATAAATAATCAATATTATTTATAAAAGTTGTCATAGTGCTCTACGAGTATATTTCATTTGTGAGACTCTCTAGATTCAGGCATATCCGTCACGAAATCCAATTTCGTGTCCATAATCTACCCACCCGTAAATTATGACGACCACATATAAACTCGCTGAATCATACAGGTCGAGGTCATCGCATACGTACAATCCTTCCGTCACAGGTATTCGGATTATTCCAGAGATATAGGTAAAAATGTCAAATCTCTATAGGTATAATCCCGTCGGCGATTCTATTAGCAATCTCTTAATAACACTTTGAACTTAATTCTGCAGTGTACCACGGGTCCATGAATTTAACAGATTGATAATTCCATATTGAATACCTATGTTATGTACACATAACTGGCGGATCCTATCTTGATACGCACATGATATCCTAAGGATCAATCCATACCCAACGAACAAGCAGAATTCTGATCTAAATAGATCGGTGACGTGATTGCCATCAAAGTGTGGAGGATACTGTTATGTACTAGACCTGACATCAGTTTCGGCGTCAGTGTGACCAACCGATATCAATTTGATCTAGGTAATTATCATTGGACAGCCGTGAAACATATCCTAAAATATCTTAAAGATACCAAGGATAAGTTTCTGATATATGGAGAAGATTAGCTACAAGTTAAAGGTTATACAGACTCAGACTTCCAGTGAGATCCAGATAATAGAAAATCTACATCAGGATACATATTTACCCTTAATGGTGGTGCGATTAGTTGGCGTTGTTCAAAGCAAGGCTCAACAACTGATTCCACCATTGAGGCGAAATTTATAGTAGCTTCACAAGATGCTAAAGAAGTTGTTTGGATAAGAAATTTTATCACAGAACTTGACATTGTGCCTAGTATTAGGGATTCGATCCCATTGTACTGTGATAATAACAGAGCCATCGCGCAGTCTAAGGAGCCGATGGCACATTCCAAGTCTAAACACGTGGAAAGAAAATACCGCGTAATTAGAGAGATAATTGAACAAAAAGACATAGTGGTCTTGAATGTTCAAGAACAAGACAACATAGCAGACCCACTTACAAAGGCCTTACCTCCTAAGTTATTCAATAAACATATGAAGGAGATGAGATTACGGTACCATCCAGATTGGCTATTTGACTTCCCAGAAGTCTTTGAAGAGCCAGCTCCACCATGAAGATATAGTATGAGGTTGCATTTCCTCAAATCTTGCTCCGTCGTGCGTAGCATGTTATGAAGTTCTTCGTATGTGGCTTGCATCGAATGCATATGGAAATTTAATACAAAGTCAGCATAAGAACCAGTCAAAGAAGACAAAATCAAATTACGGCCCAACCGTTCATCAAACACAATGCCTTGTCGTTCCAGATATCGAATCTGGTCGATCATGTTCAAAACATGAGTGTTGACAGCTCCTCTCTCCTCGAGTTCAGTACAGAACAATTCCTTAGAGATACCTCATACATCCACAGTGATATCTCAAGTCGAAAAACCACTATGCTCACTTGACCCGAGAAGACTCCTATTGACGTTGGTGTACCATATATTAGGAAATCTTCGGTGAGTCGTTCAGTGTTTATCCAATACAAACACCTACATGTCTATACGATCTCCTCAGACTCATGATTCATTGAGATAAACCATCAAACCAAGTCTCGATATACGACATGTTCTGGTCTCAGCGGATTTTACTAACCGACTTATAAGTAATATTATGGAAAAATATGAATTGTTCTTATTCAGTTGGAAGAATTCACTATTAACTAATACAATAAAAACATAAGCATATAATACTCAGCACTCTAATTAAGAACTTAATCACAAACGTAAGGAAGAATGAGAGATCTTAACTGAACATGACGTTCGTGTAAGCCCAAATTACAGGCCAAATCCAATAAATTGAAGATAACAAATACTATTTCTCTACCCCACTTTTACAACCCACAACAACAAATTAATATTTTGAAGGACACTTTTTGTTGAAAATTTATCGAAGGTATTAAATTCTTTGATCAATGGTCTTGTTTGTTGGAGCCATGCATGCATGAAAGGTCATTGCCATTGTGGGTCCCTTCATTTTTTTTTCACAAAAAAAAAAAGGGAACTCCAACGAGACTTCTTTTTGACCATTAGATGCTCCCTCTTTAGTGACAGTTCATATGATCGACCTTTATGTATTGATTACTGATGATAAGCCAATGGAAACTTGGACGTGTGGCACGTGGGGCCCACTATTTAACTATTTCTTTCGGATAATTACATTTGGGTCACTATATTCCAAAGTGTTGCAAGAAATTAAATAATTATTAATTCGTAACATCAAAACGACCAAATTATCCTTGAAACAACATCATCTCGAACTCAGTCCCTACCAACAATTAGTGCTTTTAATAAACATAAATAGCCGGAAGTAACATTTGAACAATGTAGACGAATAACAAGAGTACCTAGATTATATTTTAAAGCATGAATGTGTCTCAAAATAAAATTACATAACAACATGGCCTCTTTTATTCATTCTCATAGATTGCACAATCATTTGTTTCCCCACCTCACATGCACCTTTTTTTTAAAAAAGATAATAAATTTACTTTAAGAAATATTTTAGACAATCACTAATAAATTATTCATAATAACATAAAGGGAAATTCACAAAACTAAAAAAAAAAAAAAGTTTGTCATTTGCTAAAATGAGTTACAACATTTGAGATTTGCAAAACTAACTAAGTTATCCGAAGTGTACTTCGAAGTTCGGAGAATCCAGATTTTTCGAAGTACATCCTGAAGTTTGATTTTTTTTTTTTTAATTTTTATTGAAAATTTTGGAGATTTGAAATCATTATTCGGATCTTCGAAATCTTACTTCGGATCACCGGACATTCTCCATTTGTTATCATTACAAAAGCAAATCATTTTTTTACCAACCAATTTTCCGAAGTTTTTTCATATTCTCCTAAATGTAAAATGAAACAAATACCTCTAACTTTATACACCGAAGGGTCTTGAGAAAAATTAGATAATGGCAATGATGAATAATTGAATATATGGGTGATATATTTTTTTTAGAGCTAGTTGCTGCAGACACAACTTATGAGCAGTTAGTGTAAATGTTGTATGTGCGGATGCAGAGAAGTAAGATGAAGTACAAAGTCATCATGAAAAGTTTAATTTTGTCATATTCGCAATGACGTTTAGTTATTAAAATTAGTAGTCAAAAGGACTGAGAGTGATTTTTATATTTACACTCAAATGTCGTTCGATAATGTAGTGTGATTGAGCTATATTTGAGTTGTGATAAGATTACTGCTAGCGATGATCAACAATTTGGAGGTCGTCATTCGTCGAGTTGTAATATGGTAAGTCAATCAGTTCCAGTTTATGTGTTGGATGAAGCTCCATGGGATAATTATACAACATGTAGAGATGATAAAAATGTCCATGGGTCATGGTCAAGTGGAAGATTTGAAGCTCGATGTACTAATCAATCTTGTGACTGGAAAGTGCGGGCAAAGAGCGTTTCTGGAGTTCAAAACTCGAACTGAGTTGTAACTGAGTACGTGAAGACACACCTGCCTTTATGATGATGTTGATGCCAGAGATAGTTGTATTATTGGTAATTTGGTTGTTGGTGATATTATCAAAGGTAAATTTTTGGATGCCAATAGAATCGTTAAGCCAATAGATATATGTTTTCGTATCACATGTTATGATTTTTTCCTATTTCGGAGAACCGAATTAATACTTCGGAGATTCGAATAATGACTTCGGATCTCCGAAGTTTTCAATAAAATAAATAAATAAATAAAACTTACACTTCGGAGAACTTGGTCAGTTTTACAAATATCAAACGTTGTAGCTCATTTTGACAAATGCCAATTTTTTTCTCTAATTTTGTGAATTTCCCTAACATAAATAAAAATAAAAATAAATAAATATCATGTATTGGAATGGGATTTTTTTATACCGTAAAGCTATTTTCAAACAGTATCAGATCTTTTACTTATTTTAAAAATAAAATCGTGCGAGTTGGTCTCAAAATGGAGAAAATATATAAAACGGATCGTTACGTTTGTTAACTTAAACTTTATGGTTTATGTTTTAATTTTTATTAAAGGAAGGGATTGAAAATGAAATTATTCTCATGATGCTGATCACTGGAATATATGTTATTTAATTTTGTAAAATGAGACAATATTTGTGCATGTGAAAGACGACCGAAAGCTCTCGTGTTTTTGGCTTCCTTCTGGGTTCCAAAATCAAAAGTTTGTGGGCAATGTGCATACAGCTATCTTCCACTTCTTGCAAACAAACAAAACGCAAAGGTTTAGGACTCCTTTGAAAAATGACAGTTTATGTTTTTTGCTCCATTTTACAATGAGATTTTTTTAAAAATAAAGATAAAATTCAAGAATTTATAACAAATCAAAAGAGAACAATCCATCTATTATATATAGTTCTAGATATATGGATCGCGCGTCTATCACAAATTAGGTCAAAGTTGTGTGGGAGCTTTACGGATAGATTTACCTATTTTTTCTTATAATAAATTGTACATAAATTGATGTAAAAATTTTATATTCAATTTGTATATTATATTATTCTTCTTTTGGTTAGGAATTTTATTCACCGACTCTGCATTGAGGGAAAAGACTAAGTCGATCTAATAATTCCTCAAGTACATGAGTAGATATATGTGTGAATTTGATTTCCTACTAGTTACGGAGAACATATAGTACACAAGTTATTTTATGTGGTTATATTTTCTTAATTAAATTTGAATTTTAGGATATCGTAATTGTTATATTCGAGTTGAAATTATTATACAATTTCATCTTTTATGATGATTTTAAGTAATGAAATTTATCATTAACCTTAAAAAAAGGATCAAGGACTTAGAAAGTTCTATTAATTTTTATTGAAATTATTAGTAAATTTATAGTGTAAATATAGTTGAAATTATTTAGTAGTTACATGAAGAACTTTTTTCCATTAAAAAAATTAAATATTATTGATTTATGACATATCGTTCCGAATCCTGAATTCCGATCGGGATTCGGGACAATATGTTATCTCAAATAAAAAATCGAATCAGGATTCATGATGATTTTTTAGTCTCAAATTCTAAAATTTAGCCTAAAAATATCGAATTCCGATCGAGATTCAAGATCCCGAACCTGTGAATTGGGATGACTTTTCATTCCTATTCAAAATATCGATTGAAATTTGGGATGATTTCTTCGTCCTAAATAATAATCAAGATAGAATGAGATGAGACTCGATCGGGACAAGAGGTGAGATTGCCATTATTATTCCAAAGATCTATTTGCAAGAACAAATATAATATTACAAGTAGAAATGCCATTTTCTTGAAAACTACGTTATGCAAGAGGATTAATAAATTACTTTATATTAATTATTCTCTTCTCGTTAGAGATAAACAAAAAAGGACAATATTTTTTTGGCTTCTTGTTTTCAAAAACATATTTGATACAACCCACATCACAAAATCTCCAAGCTAATATTTTGTTGTATATTTTGTCAATGTATTGCATTTGCATGTGTTGTATGAAATGGGACTTAGTTTTGCTTTGGACTCTAATTGCTCTTATTCTTTATAAGATCTATGTCGGCTTGGAATGTTCTCACAATGAGCCCCATCATCACCCACGCAAAAAATAAAAGAAAAGAATAAATAAATAAATCTTAAACAATATTGCAATCATGATATAAATGACCCAAGCAATCTCACCATTTATGATTTTCTAGGGTTATATAAATATCAATTAACCCCATTTCAATTATGGTATAAAAATGATTAAACATGTCAATTCAATTGCTCTTTTTATGGGTTGGTGGGTGGTGTAAAATATAGGTTCACATAAAATTGACCCGTTTATAAATTCTATATTGAAAATTAAACTAGTAACTTGGTTTGTTTATAAATAGTATTATGTTTATTTTTAAAATATCCGAAAAGTAACATATTTCAATTTGATGAGAAACGAGTTAATATTGTAAGAAAATTTTCTAAATAAAAAAGTTGTGTGTATATATAAAGAATGAAAGGACTTAACCTTTGAGTTTAAATGGTTTATTGGAAATGATATATTCCTTAATGAGAAATGTAGGGTTGAAAGGTTTCCTTGGAGGGTTATGATTCTTAAAGGAATATATATTTTGACATAACGGTACATTTTAAAGACCCTCCATGTCTATTAGGGGTGTTCACGGGTCGGGTGAGATCGAGTTTTTTTGAAAAATATGAGACCCGATCGGGTCAGGTCACGCGAGTCGTGACATCCGAACCCGAAATTTGAGAGTTGAAACCCGGTCGGGTCGGGTCGTCGGGTAGGCCAAAAAAATAATTTTTTAATGAATTAATTATTTTGAAATATAAATATTAGTTATTTTATATCTAAAAAGTATCATATATATAAGTTTCAAGACAATAAAAGTAATAAATAAATGAAATAATAGTAAAAACTTTAAAAAAATAATAAAATTTTTAGAAAAATAATAAAAATATTATAGTTTCGAATCTGGTCGGGTTTTAATATCAAACCCGTGACCCAACCCGTAAATTTCGCGTTAGGTCTGGTTAACCCGAAAAATCAATTTTTTTAAACACGCGGCTGTCGGATCGCTGGTTGACCAGACCTTATGAACACACCATTGAGTTCTTCATTTGCATTCATTTTTACATTCTATTTTATTTTCACAAGTCTCAGGTTTTAGAGAGTATAAGGTTTTCATATATAAAAGAGAGTTTCCACCATTAATTCACAGTTTAAGTTATTGAAGAAAAGAATGCCACTTTTACAAAAAGCAACCAAGTAAACCTGAGAGAATGTTAGCCAAGTGATTCGTAAAGAGCACCGAGGCGAGGCTAAATAATTCTTAAAGACAGAGGCTACTCGACCTGATTTAAAGGTTTCATCTTCTATAAAATTATTTACAGGTTTTTTCTGAAAGCTTTGAGTTATTGTGTTTTGATTTAAGATTTGCATGTATGCATTTATGATTTGCACGTTTGCTTGAATAATGCAGGTTAAAAGTGATAAATAACACATCTGCCCAACAATCTTAAGAACTAATTTACTCTATATGTGTTGTTGACTCTAATTTATGCATGTATTGTTTATCTTTTTCTCTGAAAAATATATTATGCGCATGAAATTTATGTAAGGACGTTCGAACGCCAGACAAACGCATAAGAAAAACCTTGTGTTCCACATTTTTGTTTTAACATTCTGACGAACGTCACACGAATGCAAGCTCACTGGAAAGGTTCGTTCGAATGCGTTATCAAATACTACACGAACATGAACTCTCTGAAAATATTCATTCGAACGGCTGAAAGAAACTGACACTAACGCCAGTCATACCTGGAACTTTTTCAGATTTCAATTAATTTTGGAATAGTAACATACATTAATTCACAGACTTAGATTAATCAATCAATTCACAGATTTTGATTTTGATAAATCATATAGTAACTTCTTAATTGTTATATAATACATAATTTTATTATAAAATTTTGGTAATATATGTAACATTAACTTAGTAAACATCATGTATTGAAAATTTATAAACTTGGTAGTATAAATTTTAATTAATATTAAGGTGTTCAATTATCACATGCATACACTTAGTTTATTATGTGATAAAGTTGAGAATATTTAATCTTGTTTATTTAATTATTTGTTGCATGCTTGGTTGAGAATTAAAGTGTATCACAAAGACTTAATCCGAGGTACACACAAGTAATTCCTTCCAGACTTGACTGAATTTATTTATTTAAATAATTACTGTATTACTTATTGAGAATTAAAGTGTAACACTAAAGATTGAATGTCTAAGATTTTCAATTGAGAAAGTGATTAAGAACATTTTGTCACTAAGGCGATAAGAGCCTAAGAGGACATAGATTTAAGTGGTTACACCGGACCCCCTCGTCCTCTAGGAATTTTCCTTTGTTCACCTATCATAAGAAATTTTAGTCACAATTTCAAGGACTTGTATTATTTGGTACTACTATTCAAAATAATAACAAGTGGATTCTTAGTTTAACACATAAATTTGATCATAAATTTGATCTTTGTGTAATTGGTCTTGTGTAAACTTATTGGTAATGGTTTATTTCATATTTACGCATAGTTAGGGTACTATCACAATACTGGTGGCTCATGGAGAGAAACCGAAAACGTTTGGTGGAATAAACTTCAAACAGTGGTAGAGCAAAATACTGTTCTACCTGACCACACTACATTTGGCTAAGTACCTTAAAGAAACTCTCTTGGGTCCTATAGAGGGAGACCCTGAAGCGGCTTAGCAACTGCGGGTTGAGGCATGGTCACAAGGCGACTTCTTATGCAAGAACTACTTATTGGGTGGTCTTGATAATACCTTGTATAATGTGTACCAAGGCACGAAAATATAAGACAGAAGATGTCGGACAAAAGAAATTTATCGTGTGTAGGTTCATGAACTACAAAATGGTAGATTCAAAGATGGTAATGTCTTATTTGAGTGAACCACAATTGATCATTCACGAAATATTGGATGAGGGAATGAAACTCTATGAGACGTTTCAATTGGCCACAATCAATGAGAAGTTGCCTCCATCATGAAATGACTTCAGGAGTTTGTACGAGTTTTAGGGGGTATTACCGGGTAACGCAGTGGAATGCGGAAAATCAATTTTTTTCGATTTCAATAATTTTTCTTGGGCAATTAAAATAAACTTATTTATTCTAATTACTCAATACTTAAAAATTAATTTTTTTTACCCAAAAATCAGATTTTTCCCTTAATTATCGTGAGACCCCAAAGGTTTGCATTTTGATCATTTTAGTCATAATTTATCAAATACAAATTTAAGTGATTTCAAATCACTACCAAAATGATTTATACATATCATATATATCAAAATAAAACTCACAACAAAAATCTCAATTTTTCTTGAAATTATCGAGAACCCCCAAGACTTTCAATTTTGTGCATTTTGGTCCAAATATGTTCAAAACAACTTAATGATTTCCAATCAACACCAAATGATTTTTATATCTTATATAAATCATTATACAACACATATATGAAATTTCCCAATTTTGGTTTAGGTTAAGAACCCTAATTTCTCAAATTAATCAAATTAACAAAACTAACCAAAATTAACAAAATCCAATACTTTATGTAACGATCGGTAATCTCGACTACTGTTACATTGTGGGACGAGTGTTACATGACATAAATTATATTTGAATATATATATATATATATATATATATAATATATATATATATATATCTATATATATATATATATATATATATAATATATATATATATACACACTCATGAAGTGACTTTGGGGACAATCGATAAATTCCTCGAAATCCCAATACGAAACTATACGATGGTATTTGGACCATAACTTTCTCATACAAATTCCAATATTTCTGAATTTTATATCGTCAGAAATCTAAGATCAGGACCTACAACTTCCGTGTTGAACATTATTCCGAATTCGAATAAGAAATAGGTCAAAAATACAACTCAAAATTTTGATGAATAGTACTCGAGGACTATTCTAGTAAATTCTCAAAACTTCTCTAAATTTCTTAATTCTTATCCAAATTTACCAATTACAAATAGCCCCTAATATAAAAAGAGGAACTATTCATGCATCCCCAACATTTGAAGAAAATGAAGATGAAACGTAGGGAGATGATACGAGAAGGAAAAAAGAGGAGAGTGAAGGAAAGTTGTTCCCTCACCAAAATTAAAGAAAAACAAGTGCAAGTCAAACCACCACAAGCTAGAAGGAAGGAAAATCAAGCTAATGAGACTTGAAGAGTGAAGGAAATCAAAGAAGTTTATGTAAGGAAAGTTGACCCCAAGATTAAGGTTATGGTATTTTCATAAGATGATGCTATGTTAGTATAATTGATATGTTAGTGATTGCATTAATGTGGTTGATCAACTAAGAAATGGATGTGGTGAGATGATCTAATGCTAAGCATTGATATAAGTTAATGTTATGAGATTAAAGAACTAAATTGATGATGGAGTGTGGTTTTAACATGCTAGAATATTGAAGTTAAGAATTGTTTATAAGTAGTTATAGTATGAGGGTGTTGGAGATACTTTTGGGTAAGATAGATATTAGGAAGCAAAGTGTTAGAATCCTGAAAAATAGTCGGGCATCGCGACACGCAACCCTGGTGTCGCGACGCGTTCTAGGGAAATTTTCACAAGATTCATTACTGGAAAGTGAGTATCGTGACGCCCAGGGCCTTGCATCGCGACGCAGAAACAGAGGATGCCCACTGGTTTATCAACATGCGTGATCGTTGCGAAGCAGTACGCTCAGCGTCGCGACACGTAACGAGCAGAGGCTTTGCCTCAGGTCTGATCAAGTGAGCGTCGCGACGCGCTAGACTCGGCGTCACGATGCGATACAGGAAAAGCTTCAATCATATTTAGATTAAGCATGTTTCGAGAAATGGTTTAGAAAATAGATGTTTTCAAAGCATGACTTTATGTTTTCGAGGTATGGGGGAAAACCCACCTCAATATGTACCTTGACTCACATATGGAATTGACGGACTCAGACATCGTGTTCACACGCAGTTCATGACTAGGGATGAAGATGCCCATAGATCCTAGATTCAGGGTCAAGTAGTAGCATGGATCAGTACTTTTGGCTCTAGTTCAGTGGCTTAGGGGACAACGATACGTAATGCCCCAAGACCACTAGATTTCAGGGCTAGGGGGACGGTGATACGTAACGCCCTTAGACCCTAGTTTCAGGGACAGATAGTGGCATGCTTTGGGGCACAATGATATGTAATGCCCTAATATCATGGATTTGTACTTTTGGCTCTAGTTTGGCGTGTGAGGGGACGACGATACGTAACGCCCCCATACGTCTGGTTTTCAATAGATATTCATAAACTGTTTTTCAGAAATACGATTTTCAGAATCGAATTTTCAGAGATAAATTTACAGAAAAGAAAGTTTTAAGAAAGATTTTCCAGAAGGAACTATTTTATGAGGATTTTAGAGAGTTACATACCAGAAGTAGTTTTTAGAAAAGTTTTCCAGAAAAGAAGCTATTTGCAAATAATGTAAGTGATTTCAGAAAAGATGATTTGAGATGAATTTCGTTTTGGAACCATGGATTTACAAAGAGCATTTTCGTACTTATTTTTAAATAGTCCATTCATTTAGATCGTTCAAACGATCTAACCCCCCACTCCCAGATTCTTTTTTTTTGCAGGTTTAACCGGAGGACGAGCTCAAAAGGATGGATACTGATGGCAGTCACTAGAGTATTCGGTCCACCAGGTCAAGTTTGAAACAAAGTTTCAGTTCAGTCAGAGTCAGGAAATGTCATGTTCCATATATGTACATATTAAATTTTATATATGTAATGTATTATAAGTTTTCACTGTCAGAATTGTAATGTGTAGTAACATTGAGTACTTAGTATAAAAAGTGTTATGCATTTATGTTGATAATTGGCCATTGGTTCCATGCATGAGTTAGATAAGAAATGAGATTAGCAGTTTTGAGAGTCAGAGGCTCAGAGGGATATGACATCATATTCCATGTCAGTAACATCTCCAGATTGGTGATGTTACACTTTAATCTAATCTCTACAACACCAAACAAGTCTCACCACTTTGAAACAACTCAAGAAAAATTCTAGGTCATCAATGAGTGGCCTAACAACTCTAGAATGACAACAAGATCATCAAATGATAAAAAATGTGCTTATACACCATTTACAAGCATACTTTAATAAACACACATTCATACATCTTTCATTCATACTTCCAACCATGATAACACAAACATAAGGCAATAGAAAAACTTATGAACAACACATGTTGTAGCCAAGAACAAAAGGAACAATTTTCATTCTAATGGAAAGTTGGAAATACTTACTAATTTCCAAGCTCTCTTTGATTTCTTCTTGGTTTCTTCTCTTTTTCTCTCGAGTCTCTTTTGTTTATGTTTTTGGAGGCTTGAACAAGTGAAGCAAATGAAAAACAAAACCCTTATATATATAGGGTTATGGCCGAAAATTGGCTAGAAAATGGAAATAAGATATTTTATAATTTTAACAAATTAAAGTAGCAAAATTCAAATTGATAACATTTTTATTTAATGTCAAAGTCAACATTTTACACTACTTAATCATTTCCTAACTTTATCATAATGGTAGATATTTATATTTTAATTATTTAACAATTAAATAATTAATTAAATATAAATATCTTAAATATATGTATTATATTTACTTTAAATAATCCAAATACATATACTAATGATATATGTCAAATATCATAATTTGATAATTAATTAATATGTATTTAATAAAATCATACATTAAATACAAATACACATTAATTAGGAAATGATCAAAAGGTCCATAAGCATGTATCTTTCGTCTAACCATTAAACAATTTATAAATAATCAATATTATTCATAAAAATTACCCTAGTGTTCTACGAGTATATTTCATTATCGAGACTCTCTAGGTTCAGACATATATGTCACGGAATCTAATTTCGTGTCCATAATCTACTAGCCCGTATATTATGACGAACACGGATAAACTCACTGAACCATACAGGTCGAGGTCATTGCATACTTATATTCCCTCCGACACATGTATCCAGATTATTCCAGAGATATATATATAAACGTCAAATCTCTATAGATATAATTACGTCGACGTTTCTATTAACAATCCCTTAATAACACTTAGAACTCGCTTCTACAGTATACCACAGGCCCATGGATTTAATGGATTGCTAATTCCATATTGAATACCTATGCTCTGTACACAAAGCTGACAGATTTTATCTTGACACACACAGGATATCATGAGGATCAGTCCACACCCAACGAACAGGTGGAGGTCTGACCTAAAAAGGTTGGTGACGTGACTTCCATCAAAGTGTGGAGGTTATCTCATATATCCGCAATGGTATCTCAAGTCAAAGAATCACTATGCTACTCAACCCGAGAAGATTCTTATTGACGTTGGTGAGCCGTTCATTGTTTATCCGATATAAACACCTACATGTCTATATGAGTCTCAAGACTCATGGTTCATTGAGAATCTACCATTGGAATCCAAGATTCCAATATACGACATGTACCGGTCTCAACGGGTTTACTTACTGACCAAGTAATGTAAACCTTGACCAGGAACAGTTAAAAAAATGATATTATTATGATACAACTCAATGTCAGTTGCGACGTTTTTGCAACTGTATCATAACTAATCATTCTAAGGTCAATTACATCTTTACCATATATAAAGAGATGTTATATAATAGAAACTGTTTATTTTATTCATAATAAAATATTTACATAAGTATTTACAGGGAAATGTTAGGGTTGGTGCTCGGAGTGCTAATTCAGATTGTATTTATGTCCGATTCATGAATACGAACAATGCTTTTTTCCATAATATTACTTATTTAATGGTAGCACCTCTTGTATTTTATATACATATTCGATCTAATTATGATTAGATATCTAATTATGATTAGATTGAAACTAAATCTGTTTTAATGATACGTGACCCTAGGATTTACAATGTAGTACGCAGTTACAACGTAGTTTGTAATTGACATTGGGAAGCGTCACTATAAGTTGTATATCCTTAAATAAAGTTCCTGATCAAGACTTACTAACACGGGTCGGTTAGTAAAATCCGCTGAGACCAATACATGTC
The DNA here is from genome assembly GCA_019454045.1 of Zanthoxylum bungeanum. Taxonomy (NCBI): domain Eukaryota; kingdom Viridiplantae; phylum Streptophyta; class Magnoliopsida; order Sapindales; family Rutaceae; genus Zanthoxylum; species Zanthoxylum bungeanum. Next base: position 47,533 of record SKCR01035672.1, on the reverse strand, counting down.
GTATATTGTGACTTGGTCCGATGGTTTATCCCAATGAACCATGAGTCTCAGAAGACTCATATACACATGTAGGTATTTATTTGATAAACACTGAACGACTCACAAAAGATTTCTTAATAGATGTTATGCCAACGTCAATAGGAATCTTCGCGAGTTGAGCGAGCATAGTGGTTATTCGACTTAAGATACCACAATGGATATATGAGTTATCCTCCACACTTTGATGGCAGTCACATCACCGATCTATTTAGATCAGACCTCTGCCTGTTTGTTGGGTGTGGACTGATGCTCATGATATCCAGTGCGTATCAAGATAGAATCTTTCAGTCATGTGTACAGGGCATATGTATCCTACACGTGTTTGCGATCTAGTAAATCCATGGCCGTGGTATAACTTTGAAAGCAAGTTCCGAGTGTTATTTAGAGATCGTAAATTTGAAAGTCGATTATATTATACCATAAGGATTTGACGTTCTTATCTATATCTCAAGTGTAATATGGATAGCCTGTGACGGATGTATTATACGTATGAAATAACCTCGACATGCATAGTTTAGCGAGATTATCCGTGGTCGTCATAATTCATGACTGGGTGAATTATGGACACGAAATTGGATTTCGTGACGGATAAACCTAAACTTAGAGAGTCTCACAATATGAAGTGTACTCGTTGAGCACTTGGGCAACACATTATGAATAATATAGATTATTCATAATACTTCATCGGATTAAATGAGTTAATTCGAATCGTTTAATTAGTTAAACGAAAACACATACTTTAGGGGATTTTGGTCAATTAATAATTAATGTGTATTTGTATTTGATACAAAATTTAATTTGATACATATTAATTAATTGTCAAGTGAGACTTTGACACATGCCATTAATATATGTATTTATTATTTAATGTAAATAAAAATACATATATAATAAAAATTATATTAATTAATTATTTAGATATTTAAATGTTAAATTTTTGAATAATTAAACGATATTCTTTTTCATAATTGTTATGAAAAATGTTTAATTATTATTGCTTACCTGTGGCATGTTTTAATTAAGCTTAAGGTGTGCAAATTTGATTTGCTAATATAAAGCTTAATTTTATTTAATAGAATTAAATTGGGAAAAATGACCAAATTACCCTCCTAGGTCAGTTTTGGCTTGTTTTTAAGTTAGAAAATTTTGTTTTCTCTTTCATTCATCCTCCATGGCCGAAATACTTCCTAAAAAAGGCTCTCAACATGTTTGTTTGATGAAACAAGAAAGATGGTGGAGAAAATCAAGAAAAAGCTTAAGGAAACAAGGAGATTCAAATGTAATCTTCAATATCCCTAAGCTTAGAAAGTTTATTTCTTGTTTTTGAATATCTAGAATCGTCTAGGGTTTTCTACTTTCTTATAAATTGGGCCTTTTTACTTTAGAGGATGGATTTGGAGGCTATATGCATGTGTAAAGAAAGTTTGAATGATATTATTGTAATATTAGTTTAATTTGATCATTTGATGATATGTTGCCATTCTAGAGTATTATGATTAGGGGTGGCAAAACGAATCAACGAATCGAATTTGTATCGAATCCTAAACGAATCGAATCAAAATATGATGGATTCGTATTCGATTCGTTTATTAAACGAATCCTAATATCATGATTCGTATTCGATTCGTTTATTAAACGAATCGAATACGAATATTCGTTTATTCTTCAATATATTAGCATAAAATTATTTAATAAAATAATTTATCACACTTGTTACATTAATTCTTTATAAATATATACATATGAAATATGTAATTAATATATTTACTAAAAATACCTCACCAAATATCGAAAATATTACTTTTTCTATGGTAATTAGTTATAATTTCTCGAATCTTAATTAAAAATTAACAAGAACTAGTAAATAAAAATAATAAAACGAATCCTAATAAGAATAAACGAATGAATGAGCTTAAATTCGTATTCGATTTGTTTAATAAATGAATTGAATCGAATTGACCCATTTATTAAACGAATCCATTTTTTCAAACCCGTATTCGCTTTAAAGCGAATCGAATTGAACGAATAAACGAATCCTGACCCAAATTGCCACCCCTAATTATGACCACTCTTGTAATGCCTAGAATTGTTCTTGGGTGCTTCATTGGTGGTGGCTTGGATTGATGTTGTGATTAATGTGATTAATGTTGAGAAAGTTGGATTAAAGCATGAAAAATTGATATTTTAATTTTCTGGATCAGATCTGAATTTTTTTTTATGGTGATGAAAATTATATCATATAAATATATTGGATGTGTATTGGGTGTTGTAACAATTTCCGGAAACTGTTTCGGAGTTGAAATATGTGAAAACGGTGAAAAACGACGTTATCGGATGACTTTTGAGCCAACAGGGTGACGGCTGCCCAAACAGTGAATTGTTTACTGTTCGGGCAGCCCAATGAACTGACCTAGTACTGTTGGGACTGACCTGGACAGCCCCCATGTGCATTGGGTAGTCGGTTCGGTCAAAAATACATTTTATGCCATTTTACGGAAAAATATTTTTGTAAACATTTCACGATGTTTCTTAATTATTTATGTCGTTATTTGATATCGAATAAATATATTTAGTTGAAATATGAATGAATTATTCATATTGGATATTGAATATTTATTCGGTAATTTAAAAAGTTTTAAAATTATGATTTCACCGAACCGCGTGCTTCCGCTACGCCCGCGTCAAAACCTCAACAAAATGGTATCAGAGTAGGTCTGATCCTTCATCCATTATATTTTCATGCTCGATATATGATATATAATCCAATTTGATGTTTGCACATGCATGTAATTTAGATATTCTTGACTTTTCAGTTCTACGCTAACGGTAAATGTAACAGAAGTTTATTGGTTAAGTTAAGTTATGTTTTCTAAGGTAGAATTGAAATGTTTGGAAGTTGATATAGATTATATTCTGCATTTGATGTAGAGCAAGCTTTCTTGAGGAATATCCCCGCTTAATTAAGGCTTTAAAGTGACATGTATTGGATATATGTTTCTTGGTTCGTCTTGCCAATACAGTTTTTGGATATCTTTCTATGGCTATTTCCGAGAAAGTGCCAAAGCAGTGAGGGTGTAGTTGAAAGAATTTTATCCACGTCGGATGTATATTTGATCCTAGACAAATTCAAGTGAAAGTGGATATCCTGAACGTGCCAAAGTTGTCAGGACTACATCAGTAGCTTGAGTTTGTCATTGGCAAGTGAAGCCTTGATCCTCCTCCTTGTGAACGTGCCAAAGTTGTCATAACGAGACACGATCAGGACCAAAATCAAGAGTCACAGTGAATGTGATTGACAATGAGTTGTCTACCTAATGAATATACGTAGGCGAGATCGTGCCAAAGCTGTGAGTCGAAATATATTAATGGGGTCTACTTCTCACTATGGAATTCAATTTAATTATTGAATTCCCATTTTCCGTTGGGGATTACGGTATTACGTAAAGTAGTGGGAGACACTACTGCGTTAAAAATCAATAACTAAAGCAATGTGTAATATTATGGAAATTGCTGCTTTTGTTTTCCTTTATTCTATGTTGTTGATAGAATTTAAACTTCTTATCCACTGCATGCATATTATTTGAATATGTTTTCTGACTGCACTTATGGTTGCGTATTTCTAGAATAGGTTCTAGAATATTAGTAGAATTGGATATTGTTAGATTAGTCAAAACCATCGGGAACTGTTGTTCCGATTTTCTTGAAAATCAAGATGGTTAGTGATTTAGTTTCTAAGTCACGATAAGTAATCTAAATAGATATCTGTTTTAGGATATAATTGTCTAGAGAGAATAGTTTCTTGTGCTTTAAGAATTGACGTGAATTAGTTCATGTATCGAGATTCTTGACTGACATTAAGAAAACTCCGTTAGGTATTTATTTATCTTATAATGACATTTCTTAGCTTTAGTGAATTTTAAGCACGTGTTTGACACAATTTGCTAATCAATTATTTGTAATTATTGTGAATAATTGAAGGTAAATTATAAAGCTAAAGAAATGAGATGTGCATAGTTGTGTATAGAGAATATCGATTCTCACAATACGACAACTGTAGGTACTGGATACCAGATATCCCATCTAGTTATTTAAAATAATGTTTAATGATTGTTTTGATATTTGATATCAGAACTTGTAACTATTGGATAGTTACTTGTTATTTATAAACAATTGTTACATATTTTAATATGACTAGTAGTGTCATTGATGAAGAAATAAACATTAAGAAAAATATTCGGTTAACTAAATAACTTAGAACGGTGCTTTATGAGATTTTATCACATAAGCATTAGATGGTTATTCCGTATGGTAAAGGATGGTCTGATACAAGATCACACCATATATCTTTATCCATTTAATGAATATTGTATTCAGGATGTGATTAAATCTCCTTTAACCAATGATCTTCATTGGACCACAGATTTATTAAACTAATACTTTGGAAGTATGTAGTTTAATGAATTATAATTTGCCATGGATAGTTTTCTTTACTTCGTAACTTAGTTAATGAATTGTCATGAATTAGTTACATGTTTCTAAAAGAATATATATTGAACGTCTTGAATGGTTCGAGAACTTTCAATATGTTTCTGATGAAACGCGGATAGAATATTTTGAATGGTTCAAAGATATTCTATTTGAAGTGTTGAAAACTATATTTTAAAATTCATTGTGAGTCTTTGAATTGTTCAAGGATGTTTGATATGATCAAACATATGAATTTATGGCAATTATTTCTAAAGTTATTTAATGAATGTGATTCTTACTCAATATTATTCTTCTATGATTCCATCGTGAAGGAATTGATCAGTGGGAGAAATCGAATCTTATATGATTTGATTCGTTTGATATTGAATGTTACTGAATTGGTTTTCAATACTCTTGGGAATATGCTCCAGTAACATTAATTCATCATTTTAATTAAGGTTTCATTAGTTTCTACAGTTACATATATGATATGTATAAGTAAAAATTCGAATCTTAAAAGGTTTGAGATTTGAATCTTTCTTTTATATAATGGTTATATAATTGAAAGTACTTGCTCCTCGGAGGTACAAGTGAAAGTTTATCATTTATTCTATTTAATAGAATATTGTATTCTATTTGATAGAATATCTTTTCTACGATCCCGAGTAATAAAATTATTTTATTACTTGGTAAGTAATATCAGATGTTAATGATTGTAGAAAAGATTTGACTTATTGAAATCAAATGTGAGAGTAATAAACTAAAAATGGAACTACGTAATTAATATGATGAAAATACCCTTAGACAGCTTCCATATAAGTCCAATAGGATGTTAGAATCATTTGCGAAGTTTGATACTTAATGGTTATATTATTTTCTTATCGAAGAAAATTATCCTATAACTTATAGTGGGAGCGATATTTGATATCGATTTCGGAAGTAAGCATTAAACCATAGATCTAAGATTGTTTATAGCTTACGACGATCAAGTTTTGAACTTGATTGAGCTTTCGTTATGAATTGTTCATAAAATGTGCAAATTATTTGCGTAGCAAAAGCAAAGTGAGCTTGTTAAAGGTTTGACCTTTATAGTATGACAGTGAGAAAAGTTATACTTAGTAATCTATTGTAGATTCTGAGAAAACTTGTCTCTAGTCACACTGATTGAACAATTAAAGATCTGTTGGTTAATGTTGATATTAAACTATGTATTTTGGCTAAAAATAAAAATGCAAAGTGGCGTTCCTGAATGGTTTCTTCGAATAAGAGATCTATTGTGATTTCTTTGTTTGAAGAGTTCATTCTAGAATGGCCCTAGAGTTTGTATTCTGCTAAGATCACAAAATATACTAGCTTATAGAGCCTATTGTAGACTCAGGTAAGCTTTCCGAAAATCTGTGTTTTCTAATTTTGATAACAGTCAGATTGTCTGATTTTATCAAAACATAGAGAATACATATATGATAGTAGGGTCAGTGGGAGCGTACAAATTTCTTTCTAGTGTTATATATCCTAACGACATTATCATTATTAATGTAATAATGAAATGTTTGTGAGGTAAAAGGTTTATATAAGTCTTATTTTCTCCGTGATAGCAGTAGGGGTAGTCTCTGTTATATTTGATATAAAGTTTCATATATGATAAAAAAACTAAAAGACTTGTGAGAAACTCCCATTAGTCGTGCATTAGAAATGATCTAATAAATGACACAACAAGACTATCTGTGTGACAGTTAGTGTGCCTCTTGTATATAATATTAATCTTTCGTAAATGATGATTCCTTTGTCGAAAGAGAAATTGATTAGAATGTATAATCAATCTTATGCATTATAGGATAATGACATAACAAATACTATATTTTATGCAATTAAAGATATCAATTTAATCGTAATTGTTACGAATTATTATGATACCCTGTAGACCATATGATATGTCTTGAAACATGTTCTTTGTTATCTTTGAGATATTAATAACGAGCTTCTTATTTATGGAGAATATAGTCTGCAACCATTAAGATCAAATTAGTTTTGAGTTTAATTATGACATTAGATGATCCATGTTATATAAAGTAAGAAAAGATACAGTGGGGGTGTCACCGTTGATTCTACTGAATTAATAGAATTAGTTGTAACTTACGAAGTATTGACTTATGAAGTTACATAGTGACCTTATAGATTAGAAGTTTTGATATTAGTATTGTGTTTGCGGTTGTCTACATAGTATTTTGGATTTGATATGTAAATACATAGACAACTTAATAGCTATAACACAATATTGATATAGCATCTAATTCATATTGATGTAGAACTTGGGTTCTACAAAATATGAATGATGATGGTTAAGGGAAACAATTGGGTTTGTTAGACAGACCCAATATGTTATATCAGGCTTACTTGTCGTTGCCTACCTCTTGAGTGCTAGGTGAGCTCTTGAGGGCCATGAGTATGTGATACACATTGAGATGTGTATATGATACCGTGGATTGACACTAGAGCAAGTGAGAGAAATTGTTAGGGTTGGTACTCGGAGTGCCAATCCGGATCATATTTATGTCCGATTTATAAATACGAACAATGTCTTTTTCCATAATATTACTTATTTAATGGTAGCACATCTTGTCTTTTATATACATATTCGATCTAATTACGATTAGATATCTAATTATGATCAGATTGAAACTAAATCTGATTTAGTGATACGTGTATATTAGTGCGCAGTTAAAACGTAGTTTGTAATTGACATTGGGAAGCGTCACTATAAGTTGTATATCCTTAAATAAAGTTTTTGGTCAAGATTTACTAACACGGGTCGATTAGTAAAATCCGCTAAGACCAGCACATGTCGTATATCGTGACTTTGTCTGATGGTTTATCCCAATGAATCATGAGTTTCGGGAGACTCGTATAGACATGTAGGTGTTTATTTGATAAGCACTGAACGACTCACTGCCGATTTCCTAATAGATGGTACGCCAACGTCAATAGGAATCTTCTCGAGTTGAGGGAGCATAGTGGTCCTTCGACTTGAGATACCACAGTGGATATATGAGTTATCCTCCACACTTTGATGGCAGTCACGTCACCGATCTATTTAGATTAGACCTCCGCCTGTTCGTTGGGTCTGGACTGATGCTCATGATATCCAGTGCGTATCAAGATAGAATCTGTCAGTCTTGTGTACATGACATATGTATCTTACACGTGTTTGCGATCTAGTAAATCAATGGCCGTGGTATAACTTCGAAAGCAAGTTCCAAGTGTTATTTAGAGATCGTAAATTTGAAAGTCGACTATGTTATACCATAAAGATTTGACGTTCTTATCTATATCCCAGGTATAATATGGATAACCTGTGACTGAGGGATTATACGTATGCAATGACCTCGACTTGCATAGTTTAGCGAGATTATCTATGGTCGTCATAATTCATGAGTGGATGAATTATGGACACGAAATTGGATTTCGTGACGGATAAACCTAAACTTAGAGAGTCCCACAATATGAAATGTACTCGTTGAGCACTTGGGCAACGCATTATGAATTATATAGATTATTCATAATACTTCATCAGATTAAATGAGTTATTCGAATCGTTTAATTGGTTAAACGAAAACACATGCTTTAGGGGATTTTGGTCAATTTATAATTAATGTGTATTTGTATTTGATACAAAATTTTATTTGATACATATTAATTAATTGTCAAATGAGACTTTGACACATGCCATTAATATATGTATTTGTTATTTAATGTAAATAAAAATACATATATAATAATAATTATATTAATTAATTATTTAGATATTTAAATGTTAAATATTTGAATAATTAATTGATATTCTTTTTCATAATTGTTATGGAAAATATTTAATTATTATTGGTTACATGTGGCATGTTTTAATTAAGCTTAAGGTGTGCAAATTTGATTTGCTAACATAAAGCTTAATTTTATTTAATTGACTTAAATTGGGAAAAATGACCAAATTACCCTCCTAGGTCGGTTTTGGCTTGTTTTTAAGTTAGAAAATTTTATTTCTCTTTCATTCATCCTCCATGGCCGAAATACTTCCTAAAAAAGGCTCTCAATATGTTTGTTTGATGAAACAAGGAAGAAAGTGAAGAAAATCAAGAAAAAAAACTTAAGGAAACAAGGAGATTCAAAGGTAATATTCAATATCCCTAAGCTTAGAAAGTTTGTTTCTTGTTCTTGAATATCTAGAATTTAACCCTATGGTTTTCTACATTCTTATAAATTGGGGCTTTTAACTTTAAAGGATGGATTTGGAGGCTATATGCATGTGTAAAGAAAGTTTGAATGATATTATTGTAATATTAGTTCAATTTGATCATTTGATGATATGTTGCAATTCTAGAGTGTTATGACCACTCTTGTAATGCCTAGAATTATTCTTGGGTGCTTCATTGGTGGTGGCTTGGATTGATGTTGTGATTAATGTGATTAATGTTGAGAAAGTTGGATTAAAGCATGAAAAAATGATATTTTTTTGTTTTCTGGATCAGATCTGAAAACAATATTTTTATGGTGATGAAAATTATGTCATATAAATGTATTGGATGTGTTTTGGGTGTTGGAACAATTATCGGAAACTGTTTCAAAGTTGAAATATGTGAAAACGGCGAAAAACGACGTTACCGGGTGACTTTTGAGCCAACCGGGTTACGGTTGGCAAAACAGTAAATTGGTCACTGTTTGGGCAGCCCATGAACTTCCCTAGTACTTTTGGGGCTAACCTGAGCAGCCCCATGTGCATTGGGTAGTCGGTTCGGTCAAAAACCCATTTTATTTCATTTTACGGAAAAATATTTTCGTAAAAGTTTCGCGACGTTTCTTAATTATTTATGTCGTTATTTGATATCGAATAAATATATTTAGGTGAAATATGAATGAATTTTTTCATATTGGATATTGAATAATTTATTTGGTAATTTAAAAAATTTTAAAATTATGATTTCACCCGAACCGCGAGCTTCCGCTGCGCCTGCGCCAAAACCCCAACAGGAAATACATAAGAAATTGGCGCTCTGAGCACCAACCCTAACAGAGTTATCTGAGACACAAGAAGAAACAGATGAGTCTTGAATATTTGGGAGTTTGGTTGAGAATCGAAGATGACAACAAAAATTCCAAGAATGCTAGCTACAAGACCATGGAATCTAAGGCCAACATCATTTAAAGTGGAAAATATAGAAAAAAAAAGAAAGAACAGTGGAACTGATTCTTCCCAAGTGAGAAATAATTTCAAGAGAAAGTGTTACGTCTGTGGGAAAAGTGGTCACATAGCAAAAGACTAAATAATCAAGAAATCTCATGACAAATGCAAGAAAAAGAAAAATGAGGCCCGTGCCACTGAAGATGAGCTGATAACTGATGAGATCTCATAGATGAACCTCTCAGTAATGATAACTAAAGCCAACTTGGTTGGAAACTTGAGAGAATAGTAGATGGACACTGAAGCTACTTGCCACATATATGCAGATAATAAGATATTTTCCTCATATCAGAAGGTCGATGGTGGCGATCATCTGACCAAGGGAAACTCGTCTACTTTCAAAGTGGTTGGACAAAGCACAATAGTTCTGAAAATGACATCTGAGAAATAGATTACATTGAATAATGTTCTGCATGTTCCTGATATTCAGAATAACTTGGTTTCGGGATTCCTTCTCAGCAAGAATGAGTTTAAGTTAGTTTGTATTTCCGAAAAATTTGTATTGATCAAAATGATGTATATATGGGAAAAATGATACCACACTGAAGGCATTTTTAAATTTAATGTAATGACTGTCAACCAACACAATGCTATTAATAATAAAGCTATATCTTCTGCTTATATTATTGAGTCACAAAATGTATGACATGGTAGGTTGGAGCATGTTAATTATGATACAATGTGTAAATTAATTAACATAAACCTCATACCTAAGTTTACAATTGATAACCAACATAAATGTGAAGCATGTGTTGAAGCAAAAATGAATAGAACATCATTTTATTCCATAGAACGAAATCTGAACCCTTGAAACGTATTCACATCGATGTGTGTAATATGAATGTTGTGCAATCTTGAGGCAGTAAAAAATACTTTATCACTTTTATCGATGATAGCACAAGATTCTGCTATGTGTATTTGCTGAGGAGCAAATATGAAGCAATTGAGAGCTTTATACACTATAAGAATGAAGTTGAAAATCAACTCGGCAAGAAAATCAAAAGAATTAGAAGTGACAGGGGAAGTGAATATATGTCACCATTAAGTGAATATTATTCAAACCATGGAATTATTCACGAAACCAATGCTCCTTATTCACCTCTACAAAACATGATTGCGAAACACAAAAATTGAACGTTGAAGGAAATTATGAATGCCATGTTAACAATCTCTAGTTTACCTCAGAACTTGTGGGAGAAGGCCTTTTTTTTTCCAACTACATTCTGAACAACCTACTACATAAAAGATTGGATAAGACACCATATAAATTATGGAAAGGTCACACATATTCCTACAAATATCTGAAAGTGTGGGGCCGTCTCACCAAAGTGATGGTTCCTAAACCTAAGAAAGTTTGAATATGACCCAAAACTATTGACTGTATATGTTAGGGTTGGTGCTCGGAGTACCAATCCGGATCGAATTTATGTCTGATTCATAAATATGAACAATTCAATTTTTCATAATATTACTAATTTAACGGTAACACCCTTGTTTTTTATACACTTATTCGATCTAATTGCAATTAGATATCTGATTACGATTAGATCGAAACTAAATCTGGTTTAGTGATACGTGTATATTAGAAAAAGATCCTAGGATTTACAGTATATTGCGCAGTTACAACGTAGTTTGTAATTGACATTGGGAAGCGCACTATTAGTTGTATATCCTTAAATAAAGTTCCTGGTCAAGATTTGCTAACACGGGTCGGTTAGTAAAATCCACCGAGACCAGTACATGTTGTATATCGTGACTTGGTCCGATGGTTTATCCCAGTGAACCATGAGTCTCGGGAGACTTGTATAAATATGTATGTATTTATTTGATAAGACACTGAATGACTTACTGAAGATTTCCTAATAGATGGTACACCAACGTCAATAGGAACCTTCTCGAGTTAAGCGAGCATAGTGGTCATTCGACTTAAGATACCATAGTGGGATATATGAGTTATCCTCCACACTTTGATGGCAGTCACGTCAACGATCTATTCATGATCAGACCTCCGCATGTTCGTTGACTGTGGACTGATGCTCATTATATCCAGTGCGTATCAAGATAGGATCCGTCCGTCCTGTGTACAGGGCATAGACATCCGCACGTGTTTACGATCTAGTAAATCCATGGCCGTGATATAACTCTGGAAATCAGTTTCGAGTGTTATTTAGAGATAGTAAATTGAAAATCGACTATATTATACCGAATGGATTTGACGTTTTTATCTATATCCCAGGTATAATACGGATAGCCTGTGATGGAGGGATTATACGTATGCAGTGACCTTGGCTTGCATAGTTTAGCGAGATTATACGTGGTCGTCATAATCCATGAGTGGGTGGATTATTGACACAAAATTGGATTTCGTGACGGATAAACCTAAACTTAGAGAGTCCCACAATATGAAGTGTACTCGTTGAGCACTTGGGCAACTCGATATGAATAATACGGATTATTCATAATACTTCACCGGATTAAATGAGTTAATTCAGATCGTTTAATCGGTTAAACGATAACACATGCAATTAGGGGATTTTGTCCGATAATAATTCTTGTGTATTTGTACATGATACATAATACGATTAGATACACATTAATTATTCGTCAAATGAGATTTTGACAAATGCCATAAATATATGTATTTATTATTTATTGTAAATAAAAATACATATATAATAATAACTACATTAATTAATTATTTGGATATTTAATTGTTAAATATTTGAACTATTAATTAATAAACTTTTTCCATAAATGTTATGGAATTTGTCCAATTATTATTGGTTGATGTGGCATGATTTAATTATACTTTGGTTGTGCTAATTTGATTGGCTAACATAAAGTGTAATTATTATTAAATTTGATTTAATTTTCAAAAAAAAGACCAAAATACCCCTCCTTAAAGGCCAAAGTCGGTCATAAGGAAATAAATGATAAAAAATTTATTTCTTCCTCATTCATCACCATCCAAGGCCGAAACGTTACAAAGAAATGGGTTTGAAAATTTGTTTCACAAATCCATGAAGAATTGAAAGAAAATCAAAGGAAAAAGCTTAGGAAAACAAGGATTAAAGGTAATTCTTCAACTCCTTAAGCATAGAAATTTGATTTCTTGTTTCTTTTTGATTTAGAAAGGTTCTAGGGTTTTTTCAAATATGATTTTTTGGGGCTTTGTGGTTTGGTGAATGAATTGGAAGAGATTGAGGCATGTGTGAAGTGTATTGGAAAGAATTATTGTAATTAGTTTCCAATTTGATCAATTTTTGATGAGTTGCTATTCTAGAGTGTTATGACCCCTCTTTTGGCACCTAGAATTGTTCTTGGGTTGTTCATATTTGGTGACTTTGGTTGGTGTCTTGATTAATTAGATTAATCTTAATTTTTGGATCTAAAGCATGTAAAATGGGTAATTTTCGGTTCTGGATCAGTTGTGATTAAACTGGAAATTTTGTGATGTATTTGATGTGTTTTGAATGTAATGGATGTGTTTTTGGATTTGGAACAATTTCCGGAAAGTGATTCCGAGTTGAAATAAACGAAAACGGCCAAAAACGGCGTTACCTGGTGACTTTTGAGTCAACCAGGTGACGGCTGTCCAAACTGTGAGTTCGTCACTGTTCGGGCAGCTCATGAACTGCCCTGACACTATTGGGGCTGACCTGGGCATTCCCCATAAGTGTCGGAAGGTCGGTTCAGTTGAAAACACATTTTGCGAAAAAAAAACAGTTTTCGTAAAAGTTTCGCAAAGTTTCAACCTTATTTATGTCAATATTTGATATTGAATAAATAGGTTTAGGTGAAATATGAATAAATTATTCATATTATATATTGAATAATTTATTTGGTATTTTGAAAAAGTTTTAAAATATGATTTCGCCCGAACCGCGCTTCCGCTACGCCTTTCGCCTAAAACCCTAACAAAAATAGTATCAGTGCGGGTCTGATGCTTCATCCATTACATTATTCATGCTTGATATTTGATATTTAATCCAATTTTAATATTCGCACATGCTTGGAATCTAGATTTGTTTCTTTACCTTTCGGTTCTACGTTAATGGAAAATGTAATAGAAATTTAATGGTTAAATTGTGTTATGTTTTCTAAGGTAGAATTGAAATGTTTAGAAAATGATTTAGATTAAAATTCTACATTTGATGTAGATTATAGCTTCCATAGTGAAAATCTCCGCTTTTAAATATGGCTGTAAAGTAACGTGTATTGGATACATGTTTCTTGGTCCGTCTTGTCAGTACGGTTTGTGGGTATCTTTCTATAACTGCATCCGAGATCGTGCCAAAGCTATGAGGGTGTAGGTTATAGGATTATTATCCATACCGGTAATATATTGATACTGAACAAATTCAAGTGAAAGTGGAAATCCTGAACGTGCCAAAGCTATCAGGACTACACCGGTAGCTTGAGTTTGTCATTGATAAGTGTAGCCTTGATACGCGTCCTTGTGAACGTGCCAAATCTGTCATAACAAAAAACGGTCAGGACCAAAATCAGGAGTCACTGGTGAGTGATTGACAAAGATTTATCTACCTAATGAATATACGTAGGCGAGATCGTGCCAAAGCTGTGAGTCGAAATATATTCATGGGATCCTACTCTCACTATGGAATTCGATTTAATTATTGAATTCCCGTTGTCCGTTGAGGATTACGGTATTACGTAAAGCAGTGGGAGATACTGTTGGGTTTAAAATCCATAACTTAAGTAGTGTGTAATATTTTGGAAAATTCTGTTTTGTTTTCCTTTCTTTCTATATTGTTTATAGATTTATACTTCTAATCCACTGCATTTATATTTCTTGAATATATTTTCTGACTTTACTTATGGTTGCGTAGTTCTAGAATAAGTTCTAGAAAGACAGTAGGCTTAGATATTGTTAGATTAGTTGAAATCATCGGGAACTGTTGTTCCGATTTTCTTAAAAATCAAGATGGTTAGTGACTTAGTTTCTAAGTCACGATTAGGTAATCTAAATAGATATCTAGTTTAAGGATATATTAGTCTTGAAAGAATTATTTCTTATGCAGTAAGAATTGACTTGAATTAGTTCATGTCTCGAGATTCTTGACTGGCATTAAGAAAACCTCATTAAGTATTTGTTTATCTTATAATGACGTTTCTTAGCTTTAGTGACTCTTAGAAGTCACGTGTCTGACACAGTTTGCTAATCAATTATTTACAATTGTTATGAATAATTGAATGCAAATTATAAAGCTTAAGAAATGAGATGTGTATAGTTATGTATAGAGAATATCGATTCTCACAATTCGACAACTGTAGGTATTGGATACCAGATCTCATGTCTAGTTATTTAAAATGATGTTTAATAACTGTTTTGATATTTGATATCAGAACTTGTGACTATTGGATAGTTACTTGTTCTGTATAAACAATTGATACATATTTTAAGACGACTAGTAGTGTCATTAATGAATGATGAACATTAAGAAAATATTCGGTAAAGTAAATAACTTAGAACTGTGCTTTATGAGATTTTATCATAAAAGCATTAGATGCTTGTTCCTTATGGTAAATGATGGTCTGATACGAATTCACACTACATATCCTTATCCAATTAATGAACATTGTATTCAGGATGTGATTAAATCTTATTTAACCAATGATAGTCATTGGACCATAGATTTATTAAACTAATACATTGGATGTATGCGGTTTAATTAATTAATAATTGCCTTAGATAGTTTTCTATACTCCATAACTTAGTTAATATTTTGTCATGACTTAGTTACGTGTTTCTAATAGAGAACATGTTGAACGTCTTGAATGGTTCGAGAACTTTCAATATGTTTCTAATGAAACGATGATAGAATATTTTGAATGGTTCAAATATATTTTTATTTGAAGTGTTGAAAACTATAAAATTCATTGTGAGTTTTTGAATTGTTCGAAGATGTTTGATATGATCAAACACATGAATTTATGGCAATTAGTTCTCAAGTTATTTAATGAATGTGGTTCTTACTCAATATTATACTTCCACGATTCCATTGCGATGGAATTGGTCACTGAGAGTAATCAAATCTTATATGATTTGATTCGTTGATATTGAGTGTTACCGAATTGATTTTCAATACTCTTGGGGTTATGCTCCAGTAACACTAATTCATCTCTTTAATTTAGGTTCCATTCGTTCATACAGTTACATATATGATATGTATAGTAGAAAATTCAAATCTTGAAAAATTTGAGATTTGAATCTTTCTTTTGTATAATGGTTATATAATTGAAAGTACTTGTGCCTCTGAGGTACGAGTGATAGGTTTATCATTTATTCTATTCAATGGAATATTGTATTCTATTTGATAGAATATATTTTCTACGATTTCGAGTAATAAAATTATTTTGTTATTTGGTAGTTAACATTGGATGTTGACGATTACATAAAAGATTTGACTAAGTGAAGTCAAATGTGAGAGTGATAAACTGTAATGGAACTACATAATTAATTAGATGAAAAGACCTTTTGACAACTTCCGTAAAAGTTCAATAGGATGTCAGGATCATTTACAAAGTATAAGATACTTAATGACTCTGTTGTTTTCTTATCGAAGAAAATTATCCTATGACTTATAGTGGGAGCGATATTTGATATCGATTCCGGAACTTAGCATTGAACCATAGATCTAAAATTGTTTGTGGCTTACTACGATCAAGTTTTGAACTTGATTAGGCTTTCGTTATGAATAGTTCATAAAATGTGCAAATTGTTTGCGCAGTAAAAGCAAAGTGAGCCTGATAAAGGTTTGACCTTTATAGTATGACAGTGAGAAAGGTTGTGCTCAAGAGTCTATTATAGATTATGAGAATACTTGTCTCTAGTCGCACTAATTGAACAGTTAAATATTTGTTGGTTAATGTTGATATTAAACTATGTATTTTGGCTAAAGAATGCAAAGTGGCGTTCTTGAGTAATTTCTTTGAATGAGAGATCCGTCGTGATTTCTTTGTTTGAAGAATTCATTCTAGAATGGCCCTAGAGTTTGTATTTTACTAAGATAACAGTTTGATATACAAGCTTATAGAGCCTATTGTAGACTCAGATAAGCTTTCCGGAAATTCGTGTTCTTTGATTTTGATATCAGTTAGATTATTTGGTTTTATCGAAGTATAGAGAATACGTATATGTCAGTAGGGTCAGTGGGAGCGTATAAATTTCTTTCTAGTATTATATATCATAAGTCTTCTTTTCTCCGTGGAAGCAGTGAGAGTAGTCTCTATGATATTTGATATAAAGTTTTATATATGATATAAAACTAAGAGACTTGTGAGATACTCACATTAGTTGCATATTAGATATGATAAAATAAAGGACACAGTTAGACTATCTGTATGACAGTTAGTATAACTGTTTGACTGTTAGTATAACTGTTTGACTGTTAATGTGTCTTTTATGTATATATAGTATTCATCTTTAGTAAATGATGATTCCTTTGTCGAAAGATAGATTGATTGGAATGTCTACTCAAGCTTATGCATCATAGGATGATGGCGTAATGAATACTGTAATATGTGCGATTAAAGATATCAATTTAATTGTAATTGTTACGAGTTATTTTGATATGCTACAGGCCATATGATGGATCTAGAGACATGTTCTTTGTGATCTTTGAGATATCAAAGACGAGTTTCTTATTCATTGAGAATTTAGTCTACAACCATAAGGTGTCAGATTAGTTTTGATCCTAATTATTGTTGGAGTTCTACGGTCCCGAGGATCGAATAATAAGCATAAAACACATGTGAACACAATCAACGAAGTTGCAGAATACTTACATCGAGCGGTTGAGCGATGCGGTGGACAACAAAAATTCTTTTTCTGCCCTTTGAGAAGTTCGACAGTGGCAGATTTTTCAGTCCTCAAAATTCGGCTTTGGTGATCTCCATTGTTGCTTTAAGCTCCAAGCTTTGGTTGATGGTGATTCCAAGCTCATGAAGTGAGTTCCCTATCACCTTTGTATGGCTCCTATGTGTGCTAGCACTCAAGAAATATGTCACAAAAATCCATAGCTTCTCCTTAGCTCTCGGTAAACCAGAAAACAGAAGGGAGAAGATGGTCCAAGACCGAGTGAGAGAGAGGAAGATTTTGGCTCCCAAAACCGTGAGAAGAGAGAGAGAAAATTGGAAATGTGTATTAGATAATTGATTTCTAAAATCAATTTACCATATACCAATTTTTCTCTTTTCAAAAGTCAAGCATTTAAGCTTGCCAACTACCACCATCAATCATGAATAGTGACATGGTGTCAATCACTCAAAGTGAAAGACATCTATCACTTGATTGACGATTGATGTGATGCTTGATGTGACTTGCGTGCCGCACTCGAATTCGAAATGCGAATGCGCTCGTAAACACTCCCGGGCTCGGGTTCGCTAATTCCAAATTAACGAATTTTCCGTTGCGACGTAATTAAATGATTATGCCTAGCGAAATCACTATTCACGTCGCTAACGAATTAATTCTAAATTAAATCGTTCGCCCGAATTAAAATCTAATTTTAATTCCGCGTCAAAATCCAATTTCGTATAATATATCGAATATATTATTTTGACGATTAATTCCAAATTAATCTTTATCCCTCTTTCAATGATATTTTATCCCAGATAAAATATCTCCGCAATTAATCCCAGATTAATTTTCTCCCTCATCTAATTAATCCCAGATTAATTAAAGTGCGAGTCATACGTCATCGGTGAATCTTCGGAAAATGACCCATGAGATCCCCGGATATGTTGGCAGTAAATCCGGTTGTCGAACTATCCGAACACGTAAGTACCTAGTATTACGTTTGTACCGATTTACAAGACAATGTTGGCTTCTAGTGTAGCACCATGCCTACCCAATTCTCCAGAAATATCCTTACAAGAATATAGTGATCTATATCAGGCGTAGTATACGTAGTATTGCGTATTTTGATCCAGTATCGGATGATCACATGCAAGGCCTGGGGCTGGTACAATGTCTGCCCCGTACGAAGCATATATCGGATCACTAGCAACTAGTCTCTTTATTATCGGATAATCAGGACCAACTCATATTATCCCGATGGTTGCAACCCTTAGAGAACCAGTTCTGTATCCCTGCGTGATCATCATCTCCATATGACTGGAGTGATACTTCCGTCTTGACATCACACCCAACACACTACGATTCTCAATATACCCAGCAGAGGCGTACACAGAACCTGTTAAAGCCCTGGACAACCAAAACCAAAGTATATTGATTGTCGCAAGTATTAGCGGTGCAAGTCTCAGGTTAAGACCAAATACACCTACCCTGATTTCGGACTTCCATAGACACATAGTCATACTACCAATGGAATTTCGAGGGGTCTATCCATAGTGAAGCTGTTTCCCGTACCATCGGTAAACACAACCTCCTATCACACTTGCATGAGTATCCTATACCCAAATATATGAGAACTATGCCGTTATGCCCTCACAACGCGCACAAGTGTAATACTAGTCTTTTACGCATTATCGATGTCCAATCTCGATAATACTCTGACTAGGGATATTTAATGATTTATCCTTCATGGACTGATATTGTCTCATATCATTTCAATCCAGGAACAAATCATAAGGACCTCCTATCATTTATACATCTTGGTGATCTAATCACAAATGATAAGAGAGCAATCTCCTTTGTCACATAGTTAATTTGTACAACAACACCATGATCTGTACAAATAGTGACGCTATGGGTCATAATTGTCCAACAATCTCCCACTTGGCCTATAGCCAGTCACTCGAGTGTCTGACACCCGAACTCTGTACGGTTGGCTCAAACTGCTGAGAAAAGGCTTTCGTCAGTGGATTTGCATGATTATCATCTGATGCGATTTGATTTGATTGACGATTGATGTGAAGTTGATGTGACTTGCGTGCCGCACTCGAATTCGAAATGCGAATGCGCTCGCAAACACTCCCGGGCTCGGGTTCGCTAATTCCAAATTAACGAATTTTCCGTTGCGACGTAATTAAATGATTATGCCTAGCGAAATCACTATTCACGTCGCTAACGAATTAATTCTAAATTAACTCGTTCGCCCGAATTAAAATCTAATTTTAATTCCGCGTCAAAATCCAATTTTGTATAATATATCGAATATATTATTTTGACGATTAATTCCAAATTAATCGTTATTTCTCTTTCAATGATATTTTATCCCAGATAAAATATCTCCGCAATTAATCCCAGATTAATTTTCTCCCTCATCTAATTAATCCCAGATTAATTAAAGTGCGAGTCATACGTCATCGGTGAATCTTCGGAAAGTGACCCATGAGATCCCCGGATATGTTGGCAGTAAATCCGGTTGTCGAACTATCCGAACACGTAAGTACCTAGTATTACGTTTGTACCGATTTACAAGACAATGTTGGCTTCTAGTAAAGCGTCATGCCTACCCAATTCTCCAGAAATATCCTTACAGGAATATAGTGATCTATATCAGGCGTAGTATACGTAGTATTGCGTATTTTGATCCAGTATCGGATGATCACATGCAAGGCCTGGGGCTGGCACAATGTCTGCCTCGTACCAAGCATATATCGGATCACTAGCAACTAGTCTCTTTAATATCGGATAATCAGGACCAACTCATATTATCCCGATGGTTGCAACCCTTAGAGAACCAGTTCTGTATCCCTGCGTGATCATCATCTCCATATGACTGGAGTGATACTTCCGTCTTGACATCACACCCAGCACACTACGATTCTCAATATACCCAGCAGAGGCGTACACAGAACCTGTTAAAGCCCTGGACAACCAAAACCAAAGTATATTGATTGTCGCAAGCATTAGCGGTGCAAGTCTCAGGTTAAGACCAAATACACCTACCCTGATTTCGGACTTCCATAGACACATAGTCATACTACCAATGGAATTCCGAGGGGTCTATCCATAGCGAAGCTGTTTCCCGTACCATCGGTAAACACAACCTCATATCACACTTGCATGAGTATCCTATACCCAAATATATGAGAACTATACCGTTATGCCCTGACAACGCGCACAAGTGTAATACTAGTCTTTTACGCATTATCGATGTCCAATCTCGATAATACTCTGACTAGGGATATTTAATGATTTATCCTTCATGGACTGATACTATCTCATATCATTTCAATCCAGGAACAAATCATAAGGACCTCCTATCATTTATACATCTTGGTGATATAATCACAAATGATAAGAGAGCAATCTCATTTGTCACATAGTTAATTTGTACAACAACACCATGATATGTACAAATAGTGACGCTATGGGTCATAATTGTCCAATAATCTCCCACTTGGCCTATAGCCAGTCACTCGAGTGTCTGACACCCGAACTATGTACGGTTGGCTCAAACTGCTGAGAAAAGGCTTTCGTCAGTGGATTTGCATGATTATCATCTGATGCGATTTATTCGATCATCACATCGCCACGATGTATGATCCGAACGAATCAGATGAATAGTCGAAGTATATATCTGGATCGTTGATGAGACCATTAATTCTTTAGCCTGCGCTGAAGCCTAGCTCAGCTGCTAACAGAACTATATCTAATCTAATTAGATTATTATTGACCCAGATGGCTTCTATTGATGCCTCAGCTGCAGCAATAACCCGCATTTGTTGTTTATTCGGTAACAATATCTTGCTTGGAAGATATCCAGTTCACTGTTCCGTTATTCAAACTGTATAGTACCGTTTATTATCGGTTAGGAAACTTGCAACAGTGATCCCAGTCACTTCAAGTTCTCCTTCTCCATAGTCTAAGACAACATCCCTAGTTCATCTAAGATACTTAAGGATGTCCTTAACATCAATCAATGACTATCACTTGGATTGGCCCGATTGTGACTCCATATGCTCAAAGCGTATGAGACACTAGGTCGCGTACATTTATTTCAATGTACGAGTTCTCGGAGAGTATTAACAACTTTAAATCTATCCCAGTAGATCTTTATTCCTAGAATAAAGGTTGTTTTCTCCCAAGAATTCTACGGAGAATTTTTCATGAAAGCCAAGCTTTCACCGATTGTAATATGGGAATATCATTTCCAAGAAATGACATATCATCATTGTATAGGACATTATTATCAGTGCGATCATCATCTCCATATGACTGGAGTGGCACTTCCGTCTTGACATCACACCCAACACACTACGATTCTCAATATACCCAGCAGAGGCGTACACAGAACTTGTTAAAGCCCTGGACGACCAAAACCAAAGTATATTGATTGTCGCAAATATTAGCGGTGCAAGTCTCAGGTTAAGACCAAATACACCTACCCTGATTTAGGACTTCCATAGACACATAGTCATACTACCAATGGAATTCCGAGGGGGTCTATCCAGAGCGAAGCTGTTTCCCGTACCATCGGTAAAACACACCCTCCTACTACACTTGCATGAGTATCCTATACCCAAATATATGAGAACTATACAGTTATGCCCTCACAACGCGCACAAGTGTAATACTAGTCTTTTACGCATTTTCGATGTCCAATCTCGATAATACTCTGACTAGGGATATTTAATGATTAATCCTTCGTGGATTGATACTGTCTCATATCATCTTAATCCAGGAACTAATCATAAGGACCTCATATCATTTATACACCTTGGTGATCTAATCACTAATGATAAGAGAGCAATCTCCTTTGTCACATAGTTAATTTGTACAACAACACCATGATCTGTACAAATAGTGACGCTATGGGTTTGACTCAAGTTGACCAAAAGTCCACGCCTTAAGAAATTAATTAAAAGCCCATTGGACTTTAATTAATTTAACGTTAGACGTTAATCGGGCTTTGAGACCCTTAACGATTAAATTTGAAATTTAAGTCGTAAATGTTTATTAATAAAGTGTAATATTTAATTCGGAATTAAATAGCGAATTAGTATTAAATACAAATTAAATTGGATTTAATGTTGTAGTTTAATTTAATTCAAGAATACGTACTTTAATTACTTATTCGCAAAACGAGTTTGACTCGCGCAAAATCAAATCGTTGTTTGAACATTGGATGGTCATTAATTATCAGATTAATTAATTGGATTAGATTGACTGATAACATACTTGTGTGAATACATGGTTGCGATGCATGAATAATGTATATCGGATGGATCTTAGATGGGTGGGACAATTTTGGAAATTGTTGTAATAAATTTAGAATTTATTAATTGGACCTGCGTGTCCAGCCTATTACCTCATTTCTCATTGTATTTCTCTTCTCACCTATTCCCCTCAATGTAAATGAGGTTTCTTTAGAAGTGTAGTGTAACGTGTAGAAGTGATACATGTGCTAGCGGGAGAGAGGAAAAAGAGAGATTTGATCTAGGATCAATGTGTAAAGTATCCATCCGCATATCATTATTATTTAATTATACGCGCTTTATTATGTGTTTAGAATGCATGTTTAAGGATGTATGATTATGAGACCTTAACAAAGATAATAAATTGGTTGCCAATTTGCACGCGAAAAACCCTCACTAAATATTAAGCGTTTTTCCTTCCATTGAGTGATTCTTACTCAAGATCCGAGACTGGCATTGGTTTGTTGGCCAAAGTCAAGGCCTTTGTCCGTCGAGGATGTGTTTGAATCACGAGAGCTTTATTCTATATCGGTGTCTTGTCCAAGTTGTGGTTTGTTGGCCAAAGTCAAGACCACTTCTTGTCCATCGACATTGATTACGAAGCTTTCTATGGTCAATGGGTTCCGCTTAACTGGGATCACTAAGTTTGTTGTGCCAAAGCCAAGGCTTAGTTGATTTAGAGGAAAAAAGTTAGGCAATATATTGGATATATTGGCATATATAAGATATATGTTTCGGACTTGGATGTCCCCCTACTGGATCTAGGAATTGGATGGGATCCAATTGATCTTAGAGATCTACCTAGTTAATTATCATACAATTTGTTGGCCAAAGTCAAGATTGTGTGACATTTAACGGGATCCTAGCCCACTAGGAAACACGGTTTCCCGAGTACTCGACAGAGGGTTAGAGGCTCGTCGAAAAATAGTGGGAGGCAAGAATTAAATTTGCAATATTCGTTTAATTACTTGCCATACGCGCTCAATCAAATATCATTCGTCAAATAAATTAAATGTTAGTTGGACTAATATTTAAATTGTTGTTTTAAATAAAACAGTTAGACTGTATTCAAACTATTTATTTATAGTTGATTTTATAATTGGATTATAATAATCATTATAATAAATAGTACCGAAATCGTTGATTAAATTGTTGGACTATTAGAATCAAGATGAAATTGAAAGATTGACATTTAAAACATAATCCTAGGGAAAATGTATTTAAATGGTTTAATTTTCAAATTGAGAATAAATTTCAGGATGGTCCTGAAAACTAATAAGTTACTTTATTTGATAAAATAACATATTAGGCCTAAGCCTAGACTTAAGCAAATAGTAGAGCATGATCTTTGGAAGATTCATGTGATGATAACTTTAATGCTTAATCCATTATGCTTGCCGAGTAAACTCCTTAATTTCTTAATCAGAACTAAGGATTAGATCCTTAAAGTATGATAATGAAATTGAAGGATCTTCTTAGATCTTAGAAGTACTAAAATTGCAATACATAACTCTTGGAGAGTTAATGACTGTTCTCAAGGAAACAAAGTCAAAGTTTGCAATAAGGCAAAAAGCGCAAGACGCACCTTACTTCGACATTCTAAAAGGCCAAGGCTTGGCCAAAGGCTTTTGGAATGTGGAAAAGGGCAAAAGCAAAATCATTATAATCTTCTGGGAAGATAAATGACATATCCCAAAATGTCTGCCTAAATTGTGGCAAACGGGATCGCGGAAGCGTGACTGCCGTTTGGACAAAGCAGACATGAAGGAATTGAGGACGTGGCAAGGCTCTGACTTCAAATATGTTTGTCATAAATATGTTCACTACTAGTATTAAAATTGGATTTTAAATACTTAGTGTGATACATAAATATGTACTGATGTTCAGAATCTGCTATGAGCAGGATACTGACTTCAGTTGAGATTAATCTGCGAATTGAAAACGGGACGATAGTCGCTGTTTTAACCGTAGATACTTAAATTAGGAAACTGTTATAATGTAACTAGTTTGACTAGAAACATTATCTCTATATCAGTGTTTAACCCGCTGCGGGTGAACCTTTATATTCTAGAACATTAAAGTGTTTTATTATATAAAGATGATATTGAGATAAACACATTAGATGTGAATAACAGAATTTATATTTTAAATATAAATAAATCTCAAACGTACAAAATGACAAACAAATAGCTCAAACTGATTTGATCAGAAGAAACTTAAATGTGGCATAGTTGTCTGGGACACAATTAAACAAGACTCATATATCCACACTTTCGAAGAGTGGGTACTAGGACAAATTTGATTCTAATCAAATAAAGTCTACGAGTCTAGTTTAGTAGGCAAAGTGCCTAAAACACTATTTACTCGGTAAAAGTGCAAATGCCACCGATCTGTTAGCCCTAGTTCATAGTGAAGCAAGTGGGCCCATGTCTAGCTAGGCTAGATGTGGATATGAATATTTCGTGACCTTTACGGATGTGGCATCCCGTTATGGTTATGTGTTTCTTTTGAAACATAAATAAGAAACTTTTAAAGTTTCGACACGAAATAAACAAACAGATCGGCTAAAGTATTAAACCATCACGGTTAGACCATGATGAAAATACTTAAGCAATAAGTTTGTCAGATACTTGAAAGAGTATATTATTCTTTCAATGATGACTCCTTCCAGAACACCTCAATCTGACGGTGTGTCCGAATTGAGAAACCGAATTATGTTGGACATGATATGGTTATTCATGAGTCGCTCTGAGCTACTATTTCCTTCAACGGATACGCATAAACAGTGCAGAACTTATTTTGAATAAGGTTCCATAAAAATCTGTTTGACAGACTTCATATTAGATATTAACAGGAAAGAAATCAGGTTTCTCATTCCTGATTATTTGGGTATGCTAGGCATATATTTGGATGATACCAAACTAAAACCCAAATTGGATAAGTGTCTAATTGTAGGTTATCCTAGGGAAACCAAAGTATAATACTTATACAACTCACAAGAGAACAATTTAATTGTTGTTCGCCATGCGGTTTTCCTAAGAGGAATACCTATATGCAGTGGTAAGTGGGAGGAAAGTAAAACTCGATGAAAATCGAAGTAATACTATTCCAGGCACCGAGTCCTTAATGGAACACGAATAGTTCATCAAGGATGAAACTATACCATAATCTTCGAATACACAAGAACCACGTAAGTCGGAGAGAGTCAGAAAACAACCTGGGGTATGGGTTTCTGATCTCACCTCATAAAGATGTCAATCTTATTGAGGAATACGAACTGACTACGTATAAGGAAGTGATACAAGGTATTGACTCCCTAATTATGGGAAAGTGCCATGAATCCGAAATGGATCCCATGTATATCAACCAAGTTTAGATACTAGTTGATGTACCATAAGGCATTGTGCCTATTGGTACTATATAAGTCTTCAAGGAAGATATACATGGAAGGCAACATACCAACGTGCAAAGCTAGGCTTTTAGCGAAAAGGTATCGTTATCAACATTGTGTCGATTACGACGAAACCTTTTACATGTTGCCATGGTAAATCCATTTGGATAATGCTTGCTAATGCTGCATGTTTCATTTATGAAATATGACAGCTAAATGCCAAAACCGCTTTCCTTAACGGAAACATTTTGGAGGATGTTTACAACATCCTAACGGTTTTGTCGTACCAAAACAAGCAAACAAGGTTTGCAGGTTATTCGATCTATGTATGGATTGAAGCAAGCATTGGGTTCTTGGAATTATCGTTTTGATGTAATCATAATGGAATATAATTTAATTCAAAATGAAAATGATTCTTGTGTATATAAGAGGGTTAGTGGGAGCGCACTGACAATAATGTCCTATACAATGATGATATGTCATTTCTTGGAAATGATATTCCCATATTACAATCGGTGAAAGCTTGGCTTTCATGAAAAATTCTCCGTAGAATTCTTGGGAGAAAACAACCTTTATTCTAGGAATAAAGATCTACTGGGATAGATTTAAAGTTGTTAATACTCTCCGAGAACTCGTACATTGAAATAAATGTACGCGACCTAGTGTCTCATACGCTTTGAGCATATGGAGTCACAATCGGGCCAATCCAAGTGATAGTCATTGGATTGATGTTAAGGACATCCTTAAGTATCTTAGATGAACTAGGGATGTTGTCTTAGACTATGGAGAGGGAGAACTTGAAGTGACTGGGATCACTGTTGCAAGTTTCCTAACCGATAATAAACGGTACTATACAGTTTGAATAACAGAACAGTGAACTGGATATCTTCCAACCAAGATAATGTTACCGAATAAACAACAAATGCGGGTTATTGCTGTAGCTGAGGCAGCAATAGAAGCCATCTGGGTCAATAATAATCTAATTAGATTAGATATAGTTTTGTTAGCAGCTGAGCTAGGCTTCAGCGCAGGCTAAAGAATTAATGGTCTCATCAACGATCCAGATATATACTTCGACTATTCATCTGATTCGTTCGGATCATACATCATGGCGATGTGATGATCGAAAAAATCACATCAGATGATAATCATGCAAATCCGCTGACGAAAGCCTTTTCTCAGCAGTTTGAGCCAACCGTACATAGTTCGGGTGTCAAACACTCGAGTGACTGGCTATAGGCCAAGTGGGAGATTGTTGGACAATTATGACCCATAGCGTCACTATTTGTACAGATCATGGTGTTGTTGTACAAATTAACTATGTGACAAATGAGATTGCTCTCTTATCATTTGTGATTAGATCACTTAGATGTATAAATGATAGGAGGTCATTATGATTAGTTCCTGGATTGAGATGATATGAGACAGTATCAATCCACGAAGGATAAATCATTAAATATCCCTAGTCAGAGTATTATCGAGATTGGACATAGATAATGCGTAAAAGACTAGTATTACACTTGTGCGCGTTGTGAGGGCATAATGGCATAGTTCTCATATATTTGGGTATAGGATACTCATGCAAGTGTGATAGGAGGTTGTGTTTACCGATGGTACGGGAAACAGCTTCGCTCTGGATAGAACCCTAAGAATTCCATTGGTAGTATGACTATGTGTCTATGGAAGTCTGAAATCAGGGTAGGTGTATTTGGTCTTAACCTGAGACTTGCACCGCTAATACTTGCGACAATCAATATACTTTGGTTTTGGTCGTCCAGGGCTTTAACATGTTCTGTGTACGCCTCTGCTGGGTATATTGAGAATCGTAGTGTGTTGGGTGTAATGTCAAGACGGAATTGTTGGACAATTATGACCAATAGCGTCACTATTTGTACAGATCATGGTGTTGTTGTACAAATTAACTATGTGACAAGGAGATTGCACTCTTATCATTTGTGATTAGATCACCTAGATGTATAAATGATAGGAGGTCCTTATGATTAGTTCCTGGATTGAGATGATATGAAACAGTATCAGTCCACGAAGGATTAATCAATAAATATCCCTAATCGTAGTATTATCGAGACTGAACATCGATAATGCGGAATAGACTAGTATTACACTTGTGCGTGTTATGTGAGATCATAACGGCATAGTTCTCATATATTTGGGTATAGGATACTCATGCAAGTGTAATAGGAGGTTGTGTTTTACCGATGGTACGGAAAATAGCTTCGCTCTGGATAGACCCCTCGGAATTCCATTGGTAGTATGACTATGTGTCTATGGAAGTCCGAAATCAGGGTAGGTGTATTTGGTCTTAACCTGAGACTTGCACCACTAATATTTGCGACAATTGGTATGCTTTAGTTTTGGTGGTCCAGGGCTTTAACCGGTTCTATGTACGCCTCTGCTAGGTATATTGAGAATCGTAGTGTATTGGGTGTGATGTCAAGACGGAAGTATCACTCCAATCATAGTGGAGATGATGTCACGTAGGATACGGTACTAGTGCTCTTAAGTACTGCAGTCATCGGGATATTATGACTAGGTCGTGTATATCCGATAATAGAGACTAGTTACCAGACATCCGACATGTGCTTCGTACGGGGCAGACACATTTCAGCCCCAGGCCTAGCACGTGACAATCTGATACTGGATCGCAATACGCAATACTACGTATACTACGCCTGACATAGATTATATATTCCAATAAGAATATTTCTGGAGAATTGGGTAGGCACGGTGTTTTGCTAGAAGCCAACCATGTCTTGTAAATCGATAAGCACGTGGTACGAGGTACGCACGTATTCGGATAATCCGATGACCATATTTACTGCCAACATATCCAGGGATCTCTTGGGTCGCTTCCCAAAGATTCACCGATGACAATTGATTTAAATTAGAATTAATCTGGGATTAATTAAGAGAGAAAATTAATCTGGGATTAATTGAGGTATTATTTAATCTGGGATTAAATGTGTTCGGAAGAGAGAGAACTCGATTAATTTGGAATTAATCGGTAAAATAAATTTAATAGTTAAATTTGATTTTTTTATTTAATTTATTCGTATGGGCTAAAATTAATATATCGGATATATTATTATGAATTGGATTTCATTACGAAATTAAAGTTGGACTTTAATACGAACGAACAAATTAATTTAGAATTAATTCGTAGACGACGTTCGTAATATATTCGCGAGGAATCATTATTTAATTAAATTAGATTTAATTATTTAGCGACGAAAGTTCGTTTAATTGGATTAAACGGAACTGAGCCGCGACAAATGTTCGTAGAGATATTTGAATTTTGAATTCAAATATGGGACCACTTTAATGTGGTAGTTGGGAGGGTAGTTGGCATTTATGCCAAAACCACTTACTTTCCAACCACTTGGTTTAGGTGAAACCAAATTACCCCAACTACATGGTTTTGGGTAAAAGGGTAAAACCCTTTAACAAAACCAAAATGCCTTGTTTCTCTCTTCACTCTTCACACTTGTGTAATACAACACTTGGAACAAAAATACAAACCCTAATACACATGATATGGGCGTGAATCTCATCTCCTTTCTTTTTTTGATTTTGTTGCAAAATCAACAAAGCTAGCACTTCATGGAATCAACTAAGGTGATATGGAAACAACTTCAAAAACTTGGAATCAACAAAGGAAGGATCTTGGAGATCTTCAACTCAAAGCTTGGAATCAACAAAGGAAGCATCTTGGATCTTGGATCTTCTTCTCAAAATTTTAAAAGCTCAAATCCATTCAATGTAAGTAATTCCACAACTTATTTTGAATTTATGAACACCTTTACATGCTTATTAGATCCTTGGCATGTTCTAGGAACACTAACAAGTATCACTCCAGTCATATGGAGATGATGATCGCGCAGGGATACCTTTAATTGATACTGAGGATATTGTGTTTCCTTCATGGATATTATGTTGAGTTGGATCATGGAGATCCTATGTTATGATAATATTTTCAGTTTAGATTTTTCCTTGTATTTGGAGGATTAGTCCATATTACAGGGGAAACTCTGCCAGTTTCAGGTCTCCGTCTCACCCCTACCCTACCTAAGGGGACGGGTGTGACACTTAGTGATGTAGGGTTCAGAATCTGATCTTTAGATTCTGGGTTCGAATCCATATAGTGTATTTTTTTATAAGAATCTGGGACAGCCGGAGATTTCACATACTCAGCTTAAGTCTGGAAGTGGTTGTTTAACGATTGGATTTCCAACGATTTCAAAAAAAAAAAAAAAATTCATTATTCCTCATCTTATGAACAATTAAATTTACCACATTCTTCTTTTGATAGTCCAATGAAAGACCCCCAACATATATATTAATTTTTTCTACTAAAGTTGATTAATATGTAATTCTATCAATCGAGTTTAGTTAGTTTCAATAATCATATAAAATTTTAATATACGCATATATTAAAAAAAATCCATCGACTCAATTTTTCGTGAGCCATTAGTAGAATTCTCGATTTCTCGTATACAGTGTTTTGATCTGATAATAAAGTCGTATGTTCGAATTTAGGAAATACGTTTCTTATAAAAATTTGAGACAGTCGGTGATTTTATCTAGACCCGGACAAGGTTCCGGTTCCGGTTCCAACCGGTTCCGGAACCGAACCGGAACCTAACCGGTTCGGTTAGGGTTCCTCCCCGAGCCGAACCGACCGGAACCGTACTGTTCCGGTTGGAACCGGTTTGAATTTATACAATAATATATTTTTTTAATTTTTTAGATAAGATTTTTATTTGTAATTTAGTGTAATTATGTAATATAATTTAACGTAATTTGTAATGTAATTTAACGTAATTTGTAATTTACATAATTTTATTTGTAATTATGTAATTTTATTTGTAATTATTTTCAAAAAAAAATAATTTAATGTAATTATTTGTAATTTAACTTTTATTTTCAAAAAAGTAAAAAAAAAAAAAAACCGAATGGAACCGGAACCGGAACCGAACGGTTCGGTTCCGGTTCCATTTTAGTGTGGAACCAGAATCGGACGGTTCGGTTCCGGTTCGAAACCGAACCGAACCGCCGACCCGGTCTAATTTTACCTGCTCTACTTAAATTCAAAAAAAAAATGATTTAAAATAAAATAAAATCGGTAACTGACCCAATTGATAGATTTATATTCCCTTAAATTAAAAAGCACACATCCTAGATATTTAACTACATGCTTTCACTTCACTATGGCACACAAACTTTATTTGTTTGATATAACTTGTATTACTTTACAACAGTGAACACATATGGATTGTCATAATCTTTTGCTTGTGAATCTTTTTTTTTTTTTTTTTTTTAACGTTGGAAATCTCGCCGATAAATTATCCGATGCGGATTTAAGCGGATCATGTAAAATCCCCAGATATCTCAAGCTTTTACAAAAAATACACTCCATGGATTTAAAATCAATTCTTTATCACTAAACCAATTACCTTTAAACCAATTTCTCCCTGCAGACTACATGAAGATAGCTTAGTATCTCAATTGATTTCAGTCGGCCAACAATGGAATATGGAGTTACTCATGAATTATTTTGATCAAGAAGACGTTGACACCATTTGCAGCATGCCTCTGCCAAGAACACCTCAAGAAGACCGAATCTGCTGGCATTATGACAAAAGAGGGGAATACTCGGTCAAGAGCGGATGTCAAGTAGCACTTAGAATGAAGTATTCGGAAAATCCTTCTTGTTCGGACCCAAGTAAAATGCAGTGGAATGTCATTTGGAAGCTAAATTTGCCTGAGAAGGTTAAGATATTTATGTGGAGAGCGGCTCAAAACTTATTGCCCACTGCAGACAATTTGTGGAAAAAGAAAATGATTATTAACAGTATATGTCAGAGATGTCAGAAGCAGGAGGAGGATGTTCTTCATGCCTTATTCTTTTGTAAGTTTGCAAAACAGGTTTGGACGTATAGTGGCCTTGCTAACGCTGCAGGCGAGGCAAAGTCGAGGGATGTTTTGGGCTTATTACTTGAAGCTGCAAAGGGGGACAATGATATTTTGATCAGAATTGTGGCAGCTTGTTAGGCAATTTGGGCAGCAAGAAACGCCAAAGTCATGCAAGGTAAACATGATGATTATGTGTTTGTGGTTGCGAAAGCTGAAGCTATGGTGACGGCTTAACAGAGGGCGAACATGGCCCCTATAATGCAGAGGAATTGCAGAGACGTAGCTGGTACGGCGCAATGGAATCCACCTCATTCGGGGTGGTTTAAACTCAATGTGGATGCTTCAGCGCATAGACACCA
The DNA here is from genome assembly GCA_019454045.1 of Zanthoxylum bungeanum. Classification (NCBI taxonomy): domain Eukaryota; kingdom Viridiplantae; phylum Streptophyta; class Magnoliopsida; order Sapindales; family Rutaceae; genus Zanthoxylum; species Zanthoxylum bungeanum. The sequence continues at coordinate 14,985 of SKCR01035672.1, read as the reverse complement.
GAATGTTGCTGGGTTGGGTACGGTTGTGAAGAATGAGGAGGCCCGAGTCATGATGGTAGGTATCTGGAAAACCAAGTTTACGCAGGATGTGGCAGTTCTAGAAGCTGAAGCGCTTTTGTTTGGTTTACAAATTGCAGTCAAGGAAGATCTTCTGCCGTTAATAGTAGAGACTGACTCCTTGACTGTGACCAACCTAGTTTCAGGAAATCATGAGAGTCGATTAGAGATAACTTATCCCGCCGACATTCAGTTATTGTTAAACATTTGATTGTTTTAATGAAAGTAAATACTTTCTTTTTCAAAAAAAAAAAAAAGTCACACCCTTTGGAAGCTGGTGAATCTACTTAAATTGAACAATCATATATATATATATATATATATATATATAATTTGTTTTTTTTTAACTTTGGTGTGACAGTTGCTTTGATTTGTTGCCATTATGTTATTTTAACTGCAAAATTAAAAATTATTTTCCCATTTGGTACAATCATGTTTCATATATTTTTATTAAGGGTGGCAACGGGCCGGGCCGGACCCGGGCTTTGATAAGCTCGGCCTGAGTCCGGCAAAAAAAAAAAGAAGCCTGGACCCGGAAAAAGCCTGGCCCGACTCGGGCCCGAGTTTTTTTCTGGCCCGAATTTAAAAAAAAAAAATTAAAAACATACAAACACAAAATATATTCACACTATATGCAAAAACAATTTACAAATAAATCACAAGTTTCATCGATAAATTAACAATTTAAATGCTACAAACAAATAAAAATGCTACAAATATATTAAATATATATATATATATATATATATATATGTTTTTTTTTTTTTTGGTTTTAGCCCGGGCCGGGCCGGACTGGGCCCGAACTTTTCTGCCACCCTTAATTTTTATTACCTAATTGAGAAAAAAAAAAAAACCAAAATTTCAAATGTTATTACAATGCTTGTGATTACTCCAGCACAATAATTTTTTTATTATCACTTGGAACCGTATAACTGAACCGAATTGGAACCGAATCGAAAAATTCAGTTTGGTTACTTATTTTTTTAGGGAAAAATAAAAAAAATTGGTTTGGTTCCGGTTCGGAACCAAACCGGAATCGAACCGAACCTTAAGGTTACGGTTCCAAACTATGTGGAACCGTAACCGAACTGTTTGGGGTTCGATTTGGTTCTGGTTTTGGAACCAGAACCGCATGGAACTGTAACCTTACGTTCCATCCAGTTCGGTTTCGGTTCCGAATCGAAACTGTGGCCGGATCTAGTTGAAAGTATAAAAAATTCCGAAAATTTTAAAGTGTTATCATTTTTCAATTGAAATTTTAAAAGTGTATCATTTTCAATTTTTTTGTATTAAATCGATACATTGTTTTAAGATTTTAGGTGAAAAATGATACACTTTTAGAATTTCAAATAAAAATTAATATTAAAGTTCTTTATATTTTTTTCTTCAATATTTTCCCCTATTTTGGCGGTCCAGGGCCATTTATAAATTAGATGGTATGAAAAAGCAGATTCTGATACGGGCCCGGCCCGGCCAATTAATTATATATGCCTTTTTGACTCCTCAATCCAAAAGTCTTCTCCGTTACGCGCCATGGCATGTGCAATTACTAATCCCATTTAAAATTATATTTTATTCATATTTTTTAAAAAAAAATATTATATGATTACGTTACGAGTTTTGGTTTTAAAGTAGGGTTGATAATTTAGGTCAGGATTCGTTTATTCGTTCGATTTGATTTGTTTTAAAGCGAATATGGATTCGAAAAAATAGATTCATTTAATAAATGGGTCAATTCGATTCGATTCGTTTATTAACAAATCGAATACGAATTTAAGCTCATGAATTCGTTTATTCGTTTAGGATCCGTTTTATTATTTTCTTTTACTAGTTATTGTTATTTTTCAATCAAGATTCGAGAAATTATGACTAATTACCATAGAAAAAAAAAATATTTTCGATATTTTGTGAAATATTTTTAATAAATTTATTAATTACATATCTTATATGTATATATTTATGAAGAATTAATGTAAATCAACTATGATAAATTATGATATTAAATAATATCATGACTAAACGAATATTCGTATTCGATTCATTTAATAAACGAATCGAATACGAATCATGATATTAGGATTTGTTTAATAAACGAATCGAATACGAATCCATCACATTTCGATTTGATTCGTTTAGGATTCGATACAAATTCGATTCATTGATTCGTTTTGCCACCCTATTTTAAAGTTAAGCAGAACTACAACAACTCTAAATGAAAGTCCTTAATCTATATAAATTATTAGCGAATTTTAGATTAGAATAATAATATTTTCAATTAAGAGAGAGAGGTGGGGGCAACTTCATAAAAAAAGATTGGTGACCCAATGAGCTTTTCGTTTTATACTTTCTTTTGAATGTGAAAAAAAAGTGGAAGATATCAAGTCATCTTGAAAAAGTTGGGGGGCTTAACAAATCTTGAATGATAAGACTAAAGAAATGTGTATGGTCGGCCAAAGCTGAAGAAGCTAAAAGGCGTGGGGTTGATCCATTTATTTTGTGTTGTATGTATGGGAGTCCATACACATACATATGTTATAATTTTATTTTTATCTTGAAATCGACAACATGACTCTGGAATTACCCTAATACTTAAAAGGGAAATGCTAACGAGTGCCCTTAAGGCATTCGTTAAGAATCCATTTAAGGAAAATTTTGATAGGAAAAATGAAAAAAGTCATTAATGATTTGACAATTTTTTCATTTCCCATAAAAATGATATCAAAACTTTCCTTAATTGGATTTTTAACGAGTGCCCCAAAGGCACTTGTTAGCATAACCCTACTTAAAAAGAGGGTGGAGGTTTTATTTGACACACAAAAAGAAAAAGTGTATGGTCGTTATAACTAGCTTTTATTGACATTTACACTTGCTACTATGTCACCACCCAATTGTAGAAAAAATTGCATGGACATGGAGAGCCAATCTTGACTTTTTGCAAAGTTTTGTTAATAATAACAAAGATTAATAACTTGATTTCAAATTTTGAAACTTTTATATTAATTTTATATCTATTTATTCATGTCTATAGAAAGTTTTAATTGAGACTCTAAATTAAAGTTGAACCTATGATAGCTCCGCCCCAACAATATATCACCAATAAGGTTGAATAAGCTTTTCTTTCATTTGGAAAAGGATACTTGGAGTATCAACATTTATTGAAACGGACGTTAAATCTCGCAACCATTTAAAAAATATAAATAACTCAATAAATTAAGGAAGAATTTTTAAAAAGACCAAAACCATTAAAGTTATATGCTGTGAGTTAGTGAGCTTGTGCTTTTCAGACCATATCTATGCAAACACCAAGTCACATCCCAAACTTACCACGAACAGTTACTGCTACACTGTAGGAGAAATGTGTCAAGGTCAAAAAACTTACTGCAAGTTTGCTGTCCCTTGCACCCAAACTGACGCAAACGTCAAGTCTCGTATGTTTTATGACTCTTACAAAAATCTAGAACTATTAATTGTACCGCTACAACCACCATAACTATTAGAGAGTCTCAAGCAAGTATGCGACTGTCACTAGCAGTCACTGTTACTCCAGCTCTTCCCATGTAACAACCCTTGTTTCAGTTACTCTGTGTCCAATAGAGTCATGCCATCTGGCATTTCTGTTACAGATCTTGTAGTATAAATTGTTACTCAACTGATTCATTTTAATAAGAAATAATCATTCTCTTCCAGAGTTTTCTATACCTTCAATATCTTAACTTGGTATCAGAGCTTCAATGGCCAACGCCATCTCTTCAACTCCAGGCAGTAACTCACAAAATCATAACTCAGGTGCCTATGTGTCTCTTTCATTAACACTTCCTCTCAAGCTTGACAGAACAAACTCTCTTCTGTGGAAATCGCAAGTACTACCATTGATTCGTGGTAATGGACTTGATCACTTCATCGCAAGAACGGCTCAAATGCCTGATCAGTTTGTTGAAAGTGTCGGCTCCAGTTCCTCATCAAGAACAGAGAATCCTGAGTATCTCAGATGGAGGAAGCAAGATCAACTACTTCTAGGGTGGCTGATGACGACTATAAGTGAAGGTATTCTGCATCTTGTGCTTAATTGTGAAACCTCTTTTGATTTGTGGATAGCACTATATCGACATTTTGGTTCTCAATCAAGAGCTAGGGTTTTACAACTCCGCATGCAATTGAACTCTGTTAAGAATGATGCAATGTCAATCATGGAGTATTACACTAAGATATGAGCAATAGCTGATAATCTTGCTTCAGCTGGTAGTGGAATTACTGAAGATGATTTTCTGATGCATTTTCTTGGAGGTCTAGGTCCTGAGTTTAATTCAGTTGTTGTTATGATTACTGGTAGAAATGATTCAATAGATTCTAACTCTGCCTTGTCTCATTTGTTGACTCACGAGTGTCGAATTGAGCAACAAAACGTATCTCACTCAGTTGATACTAGAGGAAATTTTTCAGCCAATTATGCTCAGGCTACTAACAATCAAAGAAAGGGAAAGGCAGTTGCTTATGGCTATAATCCTGGAGGTGGATATGGAAAAGGAAAATCTCAACAAAGTCATCATGGAAACAATCCTAACTATCATAGGAATGATCAAGGAGTGTTCACTGATAGCCATAAAGATTCTCAGAATAACAAAGGGAATACTAAGGCAATTTGTCAAATTTGCCTCAAACCAGGACACACTGCCAATATTTGCTATCATAGGTTTAAGAACAACTATGTTCCAACTCAGAGGCCACAAAATAACCAAGCTTCCAGCTCAGGCAATGCAAATTGGCAAGTGAACAGGTCTGTCTTTATTGCTAACAGAGGAATTGCTGCTGATGAAGGCTGGTATATTGACAGTGGTGCTACTCACCATCTGACCAATGATCCAGCAAAGATGAATAACAAGACTGAATACAGAGGTAAATATAGATTAGTTGTTGGCAATGGTCAAGGACTGACTATCACACATACTGGTAATGACTATATTTACACTACTGCATCACAAAACAACACTAATAGCACATTGATTTTAAAACATATGCTTTGTGTCCCTAGCATTACTAAGAATCTCATAAGTGTATCTAGGCTCACAACTGATAATGATCTAACTGTTGAGTTCTGTGATGATATGTGCTATATTAAGGACAAGCTGAAGGGAACTCTGCTGCTGGAGGGAGTTGCTGTGAAAGGGCTATACAAGATTCTGATTGAACCTGTTTCTAGAGTCAATAACAACCATGCTCAAATCATTGATCCTATATCCATGTTATCTACTTTTAGTTCTTTAAATTTCAATAAAGTTGATCAACATTCGTCCGTTATATCAAGAGTTTGTCATATGCTTTTGAGTTCTGTACATACTAAATCCTGGTCTAGCTCTTCAACTGATATAGACATGCTGCACAAGAGATTTGGTCATCCTAACAGTACTGTGTTACAACACATATTGAAAACTTGTAATGATGTTTCATTCAATAAAAATCTTATTCCAAAATTTTGTGAATCCTGTCAATATGGTAAGATTCATAAACTTCATTTTCTTGTTACAGAGTCCAAATCAACACAACCATTAGAGCTTGTCTATACTGATTTATGGGGGCATCCCATGTTCCTTCAATTCAGGGCTTTAAATATTACATAGCTTTTGTTGATGACTTTACCAGATACACCTGAATTTTCCCTCTGAAACTCAAATCTGAGGCATTGCTTACCTTTATAAACTTCAAAACACAAGTTGAAAAACAATACAATCATAGTATTAAGGTTCCGCAGTCAGACTGGGGGGGTGAGTACAGGTCATTTGTATCATACCTGAAAAGTGAGGGTAATTGTTTTGACATTCCTGTCCTCATACAAGTCATCGAAATGGAGTTGTTGAAAGAAACACAGACACGTCACTGATCTAGGATTAACTCTTCTTACTCAAGCATCCCTACCCTTGAAGTTCTGGTGGGAAGCATTTCTTACTGCTGTTTTTCTCATCAACAGACTCCCTACACCTATTCTTCATCATGTTTCACCATTTCAGAAACTAAATCTCTAAATACCAGACTATAGGTTTCTTAGATGTTTTGGATGTGCTTGCTATCCTTATCTTAGATATTATAACACACATAAGTTGAATTTTCATACTGCAAAATGTGTGTTCATTGGTTATAGTCCTCTTCATAAGGGATATAAATGTCAAAGCTCTAATGGTCGTGTTTACATCTGTCACCATGTTGTTTTTGATGAGTCTGATTTTCCATACTCTACAGACCCTAAGTTTTCATCCTCATCTTCCTAACATCCTCATTGTTCCCAACTTCAAATTCCCCCTATACCTAAGGTTCAATCTCACACGATGCCCATAGCACTATCTCCACTCAGCAGCTACTCTCTTTCATCACCTTCACCAACCACATCTCCTGATGTAGCTCAATCTGCTGAAGACACAGTTCCAATCCTACCTGACAGTGGTTCACAGTCCCAAGCTGTCATTGATAGTGCTCATAATTCTCATAGGTTGAATGAAGAACCTTCTGGTCAATCAAGTTCTGTTCCAGTTCACAATGTATCCCACTCCACGGTTACAAGATCTAAAAATGGAATATTCAAGCCCAAACTGTTCACAGTTCAAACAAATGATCAGGAAGAGCCCGTTTCAGCCAAAGTTGCACTATCTCAGCCTAAGTGGAAGCAAGCTATGACAGAAGAATATCAGGCTCTCATGAGGAACAACACCTGGACTCTTGTACCAAATGATGGGCAACACAAGCTTATTGGCAACAAATGGGTATTCAAGATTAAGAAAAACTCGGATGGTTCAGTTCAGAAGTATAAAGCCAGACTGGTTGCAAAAGGATTTCTTCAAGTAGCTGGCATTGATTATTTTGATACTTTCAGTCCTGTTATTAAACAATCCACTGTCAGAGTGATTCTAGCCTTAGCAGTCATGTACAATTGGAAGATTAGACAGGTTGATATCAACAATGCCTTCCTAAATGGAGAGCTTTCTGAAGCTGTCTTTATGCCCCAACCAGTTGGCTTTGAAGATCTTCAGTTTCCCACACATATTTGCAAACTTAATAAGGCTCTTTATGGTCTCAAACAGGCTCCACGAGCCTGGTATGATAAACTGAAGTCTACCTTAGTTAGCTGGTCATTTGTTAACTCTAGAGCAGACAACTCATTCTTCTATAAACATTATGATGGAGCAGTTATGATGATATTGATCTATGTGGATGATATTCTTGTCATTGGCTCTAACCCTTCAGATGTTGAAAAGTTCATTTGCAAGCTGAGTTCTACATTTGCTCTCAAGGATCTTTGAGACCTTAATTTCTTCCTTGGCATTTAAGTTAAATCGTCCAATGGAGGTTTACATCTCAATCAAGCCAAGTATGTTCGAGACCTTCTTCATAGAGCAAATATGGACATCTGTAAGCCTTGTGACACTCACATGAGTGCTGCTCAAAAGCTTCATAGCACTCTGGGTACTCCTTATGCTCATCCTTCAGAATATAGAAGTATTGTTGGAGCCCTTCAGTATGTTACCTTAACTCGCCCTGACATAGCCTACTCAGTCCATAAGTTGAGTCAATACCTCAGTGCACCTACTGACTTTCACTGGACAGCCTACAAACGTGTATTGAGATACCTACAAGGCACTCTTCACCATGGTCTTCAATTTGTTCCTACTGGTAATATGGCTCTTACTGCCTATACAGATGCCGACTGGGCAAATGATCTTGATGATAGACGTTCCATTGGTTCTTATTGTATCTACTTGGGCAACAATCTTATCTCATGGTCATCTAAGAAGCAACAGTTGGTTGCTCGTTCCAGCACAGAATCTGAGTACAGGGCAATTGCTGATGCTTGTGCAGAACTCACATGGCTCAAGTCCTTGTTTACAGAGATCAGATTGCCTTGCATTCGTCAGCCTCATCTCTGGTGTGATAATGCTAGTGCTGTTGCTCTAGCAAATAACCTTGTTTATCATTCTCGCACCAAGCATTTTGAATTGGATCTTCTCTACATTCGTGATCAAGTTCTCTCCAATGCAGTCCATATTTTCCACATCTTCAGTTCTGATCAAATTGCTGATGTTCTTACCAAACCTCTGGCTTTCAATGCTTTCTCCAGGCTTCGTACCAAACTCAATATGCTTTCTTCTCCACCTTGAGTTTGATGGGGCATATACGAGAGTCTCAAGCAAATATGTGACTGTCACTAGCAGTCACTATTACTCCAGCTCTTCCCATGTAACAACCCTTGTTTCAGTTACTCTGTGTCCAAAAGAGTCATGCCATCTGGCATTTCTGTTACAGATCTTGTAGTATAAATTGTTACTCAACTGATTCATTTTAATAAGAAATAATCATTCTCTTCCAGAGTTTTCTATACCTTCAATATCTTAACTATAACGAAGTCTGAACTTCCCATATGCACCTCATTCACGGATTCACTACTAAAATGCTTAAAAGAGAGGAGGAGGACCAACATTTTAAATAATTGGAAATATAATGGTCCATGTATTATGCAAAAAAAAAAGGTTTTAGTAACACCATTTTTAGTGTCAGTAAAGAGTTTCACTGACACTTGTTAGTAGTATCAGTGTTGCTCGAGGCAGAATATACTGACACTATAATAATAACATCAAGACGTTAGTGAATTTTGCAATAATATTAGTGTCAGTATATTATGTGACTACAATATTAATACGTTATTGACACGAAAATATTAAGAACATACGGACAATATTTAGTGTTTGTAATTTATGTGATTACATTATCAGCGCATTGTTGACACGAAAACATCAAGAACATATTGATAATGTTTAGTGTCAATAATTTATGTAATTATGGTATCAGTATATCACTAACCCAGTAACATCATAAAATTATGAACAAATATTTATTACATTTGTGATGCTGTATTTTTATTTTTGTACAATGAAATTTGAAGTCATTACAATAAATAAAGTTGCTAATGGAGTCATATTATATCAATAACAAAAGTAATCATATCAGTTTCAAATACATAGCATTGTTTACATATTTGCCTCCTTCCAAATTTAATTATTACAGCAAAAAGAAACAGCCAATGTTTTCCCGTAAAAAGAAATAGCTTATACATCAAAACAACCCAAAAAAAACATCTTCCAACAGCAGTAGCAAAAAGGAACTAACATCTTCTATCTTCCAGCCAAAAACAAAACAAAAAAAAAAAACAAAAAAATTACATCTTGCATCTTCTAGCAACAATCACAGCTTACAAGTTTGCCAAGTTCTACTAAATCAAAGATTATAAAGCATTATTCTAGCACATTACATTATCCCAACAATAACAACCACATACACTTTATAAAATAATTATCATTTTTGCTATTATTACTAAGTACTAACCCCCAGCAATGCTAATTAAAGACTATCCCAAACAATACTAACTTCCAATAATACTTATAGAACAGACACAATAGTGCTTAAATAGTTTCACGTGATTTCTCAAGGCCATCCTAAGTAATACAAAAAACTAATTGTAATATAATATATAACATTTATGAAAATATTACATAGTTATAATTGGTGAAATTTGAGTGCTTGTCGAAGTTGTGAAGTTTCGTGCACGGTGTACACATCAATTCCCTTGATCTTTAATATAATAAATTAACAAGTTAGTTACTGAAATTGAAAATATAATAAACAAAAAGTGTTCATGATAACTTGCATTGTTCTTTAGAATGTCCACGTTTGAAACAAAGCCATGCATATATTTAATCACGTAGTAGCCACATTCAAAGATTCCAGGTTGCTGTGGACTCTAAAGAGGAAAAAAAATAATTTAAAATATGAATAAACTAATTAAAGTTTTTAGGTTACTTATTATATTTTTGTTTACCACCGGCCTTTGTAGTTGCAACATTCTATAAAGATTGGTATATTCGAACCTGCACAGTTTTTATTTATTATTGTCTCATTATGGCATTTGATCATGAGGAGCTCTTCGTGACATATGATCATATTTGTTATTTGACTCACGTTGTGGAACATTGATTATTCACGGCTCCTATTTGAAGTGACCGATTATGTGGCCTAATGTGGCACATTGTTTGTTTATAGCTCCATTGTTGGGAGTCCGGTTATGCGGCTCCATACACTATAAGAAAACTGTGAAATAGAGACGAAAAAATTCCGTCACTATTCTGTTGGTCGCAAAAAAATAGCGACGGAAATATTAATTTCGTCGCTAAAATTAGCGACAAAATTTATTCCGTCGCTAAATAGAGACGGGAAATTCCGTTTCAATAATTAGCGACATAAATTCCGTTTCTATTTAGAGACGGAATTTTCATCTCTAATTAGGTCGCTAATTCGCAACGGACTAAATCCATTTTTATTTGGAGACGACATCCGTTTCTAATTTTCCATTTCTAATTTCCTAGGAAATTTCTTTTTTTAAAAAAAAAAAATTTTATTATTTTTAAATTTTTTTAAGAAATTAATTTTATTTTAAACAATATTATTAATATTAGTAAAATTATAAAATAAATATATTAATTAAATTATAAAATAAACACAACAAATAGTAAAATAAAAATTTTATTATATAAATGTTATAATGTTAAAAACATACCATATAAAAAAAATACATATAAGTTAGTCCTCTTTATCTCAAAGTCACCCTTTAATATTGTTAATTTTCTTGATCTTCAAAGTCACCCTTCAGATGAATCTGTTAAAAAAAAAAAAAAAAATCAACAGAACTTCAGTTAGTTAATCTGGCATCATTAAGAACAATTAAACAAATTGATGGCGGTTCTGGGGCACATGGGTGATATGATGAATTAAACAAATTATAATTTAAGCACTTAGCAAGTGAAATTATAATTTAATGAAAACGGCATTGACTAGTCACAGAAAAATCTCACCATGTTCAGCTACAAATCTTCTTTCATGGGATTATATTCCAGTTTTCTTCCTGCATTTAGTTTTACAGTGTGGTTGAAATTTGGTTGCTATTAAGCACACCCTCTGAACCATCATGTGACTTACAATCTTCTTTCAAGTTAAACAGAGGCTGATGTTAAATTTTTATAACAATTTTTACTAGTAAAGTCAATAAGAAATTAAGGGATTTGGCTATGTGTACAAGCTAAATATGGAGGTCAACAAAGGGAAGCAAATAAACAAGCAAGTAGTACTTACAAAATCCAGACTGAAATCTGCTGGTTTCAGAAAAGAATAGATAACGAGCCAAAATACAAAATCAGTAAGCATCACAGCTCCAGCACTCATCTATTCATCATTACAACAGAAAACAAATGGAAAAGAACTCTTATCAGCATACATATAAAATATTGATATAAACCACTAAAAGCACGCTTCTTACAGCACAAGGGCAATATCAGCCAGTAATGTAAGCAGATTTATTTGCTAAATATTCAAAATCCAGACGGCACTGCATTTTTTTTTTTTGAAATATGAAATTCATTCACAAATAAAAACACCACAAAGGAAGTAAATACACGGCCATATCAACTTGAATACAATACTTAGAAAAAACCTAAGAATCAAGCCTAGCCCGTATGCATTGTGAATTTCCCATAATTTATTAGAACTCACATTCATACAAGGCATCTCCTCAAACAGAAGTTGTAAAAATACTTATGATACAGCAAGAAACGACAGCATTGATAATGTGACATGCCGCAACCACAACAGCATATTTGAAAATACTGGAAGGAGATTGAAGAGTTTCTTGGAAATTTTGGTAATGATAACAGTCTTTCCAGAAGAGGCCAAGCAAGGTTTGCCTGTCTAGCTACAATGAGCAGTTTGGCAAGGATCCATTCTCTTTTACTAGGAGCTATTTAAGCTTACAAGTTACAACTAAAGAAAGCAGTTACCTTATGAGAACGGGAAGAGTTTTCTGGATCTTTTGCAGCTGCATAAAGCACTGGTTGCAACATTCTCGCCTGCAGCAAGTATTCAAATAAGATAACACCACCCAATAAATTGAATTAACCCATAGCCATAAAAAAAATTGAAAGGTAATGACGATTGATGACGATTAATGTCAACTCTTGATACCTTTGCTCTGCGTGAAGATCAACACCAACGGCTGGAGGTGCTGAAACGGTTGAGCATATCATCGGGCCAAAGACTGCAACAAGCTTCAGAAGCATCTCTAGGGAGATGCTTGCATGCCTGCATTTTTGCAATGCAAGTAAACTATCTTAAGATCATTTTCCCATTTTTGGAAGTGTGGATTTTTAGTGCTAATGAGCATGCCCATTTTCTGGGAGGAGCATTAAGATAGCACAAAATTCCAGTTCTTACAAGTTATGACTTAGAACGGCTAGCATCGTAAGTTCGCTAACTGTTTAATTAATAATATTACCTTTCCATTTTGCTGTCCAGTAAGCCCACAAGCACAGGTAGCAAGCATGAAAATAAATCTAAGTTGAGAATCTCCATTTTCTCCATGAGAACACTAATCACATCTGCTTGTACCTGTAACAGGATTAACCTACTCTTAGCAAGTCTAATATGCAGTAAACCACCATTTTTTAATAATAAGAAAGAGAGTACAAGAAAACAATTAAAGCACTTCCAATGAATACCCACAGAATGATCTGGCAGCTTCCTCAAGGCACTGATGGCATCTTTCAAAACCCAATCTTTGAGGCATTATGTAGGTTTGGGTTTTGAAAGAAACGACAATAAAATGGACTTATTCAAACAGAAAAGACATCCAAAACTCACATGCATAGATGAATCAAAGTAATAACCAGAGAGTACCAACACGCTGACCATAAGAAATTCAGAAATTAGGTTGCTAAATGTAACGATTACAAGCTTACCACCGAGCAAACATGAAATCGGCCACTTGATAAGTAGACAATAGACCTGAATAACGACTCAGGGGAAAACAATTATACTCCTTGTATACCCATTTCTGTTAGGAAAGAAAACACAACGGAACCCATACAAGTAAATTAATAGTAATCTATTAAGACATGGAATCAGATTATGTAAAGAAATTACCTTGAATTGAAATTTGATGAAGCAGAGAGTTGAAAGGGAGTGCGAGTGAGAAGAGAATTAGGGATTTGAGAGAGAAGTATTTGGAGAGAGTGGGGGAAAAAGAAAGGGAATTTTTTTTTTTTCTTTTAAGTACATTTAGCGACGTAATTATGAATTTGTCTCTAAATATAGCGACGGATTAAAAATTTCATCTCTACATATAGCAACGGATTTAAAATTCTGTCTCTAACTATAGTGATAGATTTAAAATCGTCTCTATAGATAGCGACGGAATAAATATTTCGTTTCTAATTAGCGACAGAATTTTAATTCCGTTTCTAATCAGCGACGGAAAAATTTCGTTTCTAATTACCAATAGTTTTATAAATTAGAAATCAAAATTAAAATTAAAATATAAATTTAAAATTAGCGACGGAATAAATATTCCGTTTCTATTTAGAGACGGAATAGTTATTCTGTTTCTAATTAGCGACAGATTAGCGACGGAAAAATTCTGTTTCTAAATGATTAGCGACAGATTTTCGTTTCCGTCTCTAATTTAAAGATGAAATTTTTTTTCTCGCTAAATTCAGTCCCTAATTTCATTATCCGTTTCAATTATGTCTCTATTCCGTCGTTAAATTTTGAAACGGAATATTTCGTCGCTAAAACTGTAATTTCTTATAGTGATATGACATTTCACTCACACTTTTTTATTTTAATAATTAATATTGTCGAGGATATATATTTTATTTATATTGATAAAATATATAAATTATAGTTATTTCTTAACTCGCATCATCAACATTGTTTTATTGGGCATACATATCTATATATCTTACTAACCATGAAGGATTTTCGTAAAACCAATTAAAGTGAATACATTAATCCCTACTAAGCATGTGGTTTCACTCATCCCTCAACTTAACATTTCATATTAGATCTTGGAGCTTCGAAACTTGCGGATGCATTTTTGATTTTGAAGCTTCGGAAAACGAGGAGCGGGTTTGATTCATCGAGAGTGTTCGGATCGTGTTGAGTAGCTTCCTTATCTTCTTTGGTGCTGAAGTATTCCTGGAGGTAATTGACTTGTATTTGAGATTATCGGACTGTGTAGTTGTTTAGGTGATGCATTGCATAGTTAGACCATTATTTGAATTTTAATTAATTATTTCACTACAGGTGTTCACATTTAAACTGTGGGAATGTTTTGGATATTTTCCATATAATTTTATATTTTCTTTTGTTTTAAAGTCCCCGGGACACGTTTTTATAATTTTTACATTTTGGTCCATGTGACTAAGTTATGCTTTGACTGATTTAGTGTAAATTTTGACCGTTTGACTGGTCTTGTTACAACTTTGCTTTGTTTATTTACCTAGTTGTCATTGACCCCGATTTTGGGTCGTGACAATATTTTTGGTATCAGAGCGTCGGGTTTACTTTCTTTGGAATGTGACATCTGTCAAGGAAATATTTTGGATTTTATTTTTGTGTTTTCAATATTTTGGTCCGTATGTATCATCTTAGGGATAATGACTGGTAATATAATACATAGTCAGTTGTAAAGATCCGCGAAGAGATTATGATAATACCACCTTGATACCGAGATAGGATTGTAATTTTATAGGACCAGAGCTTCAAAGTTTGGCCACTCTAGGCTGCCTAAAAGGTTACTATATTATTTACCGAGTAAGAGGTTGCTGCATAATTTTCGAAGTTCCATCTTTTGGAATAGAGGTTTTGACTTTTTTTCAATATCAAGTTTGGTTCGTTGGGTTCTCTATGTTATATTCTTTTGGTTGTTGATCCCGCAGGGGGATGTGTGGCGTTCTGGGAAGGGTTATGACCCTGATTGTGAACTCGTTAGGTCTTGAGAGTTGGTGAATTGATGCTTCTCTTACTCATGTGTTTTATGTTTTCAAATTAGCTACGTGTTCGGTT
>SKCR01035671.1:0-97543 GCA_019454045.1 Zanthoxylum bungeanum | reverse complement strand
ACAAATTGGATGATAGGGTAGTTAAATGTAAGTTTGTAGGATATGCCTTGAACTCAAGAGCATACGTTTCTATGTCCCAAATGAACAAAGAACATTTGTATCATGAAATGCTAAATTTTAGAGAATGAATTCCTTCTCAAGAAATATAGTGGGAGTAGACTTGACCTCGATGAGGTATGAGAAGAACAAACTAACATAGAACTAAACCCCAGGTCCCGTAAAAGAGCAGCGATAGAACAACCACAAGGTTATGAACTCAGAAGGTATGGTAGGGAAAGACATGAGCCTGAAAGATGTGGTTTCCATATTGATGAGGAACATGATCAGGTAATTGATAATGACGATCCCACCAGTTATGACGAAGTAATGTGTGACATTGATTCAGTCAAGTGGCTTGAGGCCATGAAATCTGAAATAGACTCTATGTATCATAATCAAGTCTGGGACTTGGTAGATGCACCTGAAGGGATAAAACCCATAGGCTACAAGTGGATTTTCAAGCGTAAAACTGATGCAGAAGGCAACATCCAAACCTATAAGGCTAGGTTGGTGGCAAAAGGTTATAGACAAATCCAAGGAATTGACTATGAGGAAACCTTCTCGCCTGTTGCAATGATAAAGTCCATTCGAATTTTACTGGCACTAGCTGCACACTTTGATTATGAGATTTGGCAGATGGATGTCAAAACATCTTTCCTTAATGGGAACCTTGTAGAGGAAGTCTATATGACACAACCTGAGGGGTTTGCATCTAAGGATGATCATAATAAAGTATGCAAGCTTAAACGATCCATTTATGGACTCAAGTAAGCCTCCAGAAGTTGGAATATACGATTTGATGAGACAATTAAAGAATTTGACTTCATCAAAAATGTAGACGAGCCTTGTGTTTACAGGAAAAGTAGTGGGAGTGCTGTTGTGTTGAACAATTATGACCCATAGCGTCACTATTTGTACGGATCATGGTGTTGTTGTACAAATTAACTATGTGACAAAGGAGATTGCTCTCTTATCATTTGTGATTAAATCACCAAGATATATAAATAATAGGAGGTCCATATGATTAGTTCCTGGATTTAGAATGATATGAGACAGTATCAGTCCACGAAGGATTAATCATTAAATATCCATAGTAAGAGTATTATCGAGATTGACATCGATAATGCGTAAAAGACTAGTATTACACTTGTGCACGTGTGAGGGCATAAGGGCATAGTTCTCATATATTTGGGTATAGGATACTCATGCAAGTGTATAGGAGGTTGTGTTTTACCGATGGTACGGGAAACAGCTTTGCTCTGGATATACCCCCTCGAAATTCCATGGTAGTATGACTATGTGTCTATGGAAGTCCGAAATCAGGGTAGGTGTATTTGGTCTTAACCTGAGACTTGCACCGTTAATACTTACGACAATCAATATACTTTGGTTTGGGTCGTCCAGGGCTTTAACAGGTTCTGTGTACGCCTCTTCTGGGTATATTGAGAATCGTAGTGTGTTTGGTGTGATGTCAAGACGGAAGTATCACTCCATTCATATGGAGATGATGGTCACGTAGGATACGGGACTGGTTCTCTTAAATGCTGCAACTATCGGGATATTATGACTAGGTCATGTATATCCGATTATAGAGACTAGTTACTATAGACAAGTCCGACATGTGCTTGGTACGGGGCAGACACAATTCCAGCCCCAGGCCTAGCACGTGACATCCGATACTGGATCGAAATACATAATACTACGTATACTACGCCTGATATAGATCAGCTTATTCCTGTAAGCATATTTCTGGAGAATTGGGTAGGCATGGCGTTTTGCTAGAAGCCAACCTTGTCTTGTAAATCGGTACAAACTTAATACTAGGTACTTACGTGTTCGGATAGTCCGGCAATCGTATTTACTGCCAATATATCCGGGGATCTCATGGGTCGCTCCCCGAAGATTCACCGATGACGTATGACTCGCACTTTAATTAATCTGGATTAATTAGTTGAGAGAGAAAATTAATCTGGGATTAATTACGGAGATATTTTATCTGATAAAATATTATTAAAGAGAGATAACGATTAATTTGGAATTAATCGATTAAAATTATATTTCGATAATTTAAACGAAATTGGATTTCGACGCGGATTGAAATTAGATTTTAATTCGGGCGAATGAGTTAATTTAGAAATTATTCGTTAGCGATGTGAATAGTGATTTCGCTAGGCATAATCATTTAATACGTCGCAACGGAAAATTCGTTAATTTGGAATTAGCGAACCCAAGCCCGAGAGTGTTTGCGAGCGCATTCGCATTTCAAATTCGAGTGCGGCCCGCAAGTCACATCAAGCGTCAAATCATTCGTCAATCGATTGATGTGATGTCTAGTCACTTTGAGTGATTTGACAACATGTCATTGTGATTGATGGTGGTAGTTGGCAAGCTTTTATTGGCTTGACTTTTGTATTTGGTAAATCAATTTATTTGATTTTTTGAAAATTGAAAAAGGTGTATTAGATACACAAAATGAATTTCCAAAAACACTTCCATCTCTCTCTCTTTTCTTTCACAGTTTGAAGCCTATTTTTCCCTCTCTCTCACACGGTCTTGCACCTTCTGTTTCTCTTCTGTTTTCTGTCTAGAAATGCCGAGAAAGTGAAGGGGAAACCAGTGGTGTTTTTGTGGCAAAAACATCAAGAGATAGCACTTAAATGAGTACATACAAAGGTGATAGAGAACTCATTTCATGAGTTTGGAATCATCATCAACCAAAGCTTGGAGCTTGGAGCAACCATGGAGATCACCAAAGCCGAAAATGGAAGCTGAAGAAACTGCCCACTGCCGAGCTTGGAGGAGGCCAGAAAAAGAGATTTTTTGTCTCCCGCATCTCTCAACCGATCGATGTGAGTATTCCACAACTCCCTCGTTGTATTCGCACATGTGTTTTATGCTTATTATTCGATCCTCGGGACCGTAGAACTCCAACAATGGTATCAGAGCGGAGTAAAAGCATGAAATTTGATTTAGGGCTTAAAAATGGGTAAATTGATTTTGAGCATGATTTAATGAAATTGGATGATTTAGTATTCTTAAATGTTGTAGAATTGAATATTGATTGGGTCAATTTCATGAAAATTTGTTTGGAACAAATTTGCCCAAATTTTATGGCTTGGCCGAATGTCTATAGCCCTAATGTCTTGGATTTTTTGATTCATTGGATGAGTTGGAATCATGTTGGGAATATTGATTTAATGTTGAATTGGATTTAATTGGATTGAATTTGATTTGGACATAAAATCCCTCCAAAGCCGAGACTTTAATAAGCATGATTGGGTTTGATTTTTAATTAAATTGTGTTGGACACTATTTGATGTTAAAGAGGATGATTAGTTGTGTAAATTGATGATTTGGAAATGTTGATTTATGTAATTAATTATGCTATACACTTTATGTAATTAAATTGTGAAATTGGATTTTTGTAATTTAATTATATTGGGCTAATTTTGGAAATTGGGCTTGTAATGTTGTAAATGGGATTATTGGGCTTGGTTGTACCAAGTAAGGTTTAGGCTAAATTGGTTGGATCCAATTGGGCCCAAAACCGCTTCCATAAAGCCCAAATGCGACTAATGGACCTTTAAAATTTTAATTGGGCCTAATGGGCCTAATTGATTTCTAGGCTTATGGGGTTACTCCTTGATTGGGCTTTAGTTATTGGGTTTGACCCAAGTTGACCAAAAGTCCCGCCTTAAGAAATTAATTAAAAGGCCATTGGACTTTAATTAAATAAACATTGGATGTTAATCGGCTTTGAGACCCGTAACGATTAAATTTGGAATTTAAATCGTAAAGGTTTATTAATAAAGTGTAATATTTAATTTGGAATTAAATAAATGAATTAGTATTAAATACAAATTGAATTGGATTTAATGTTATAGTTTAATTTAATTCAAGAATTCGTACTTTGAGTACTTATTCATAAAACAAGTTTGACTCGCACAAAATCAAATCGTTGTTTGAACATTGGATGGTCATTAATTATCAGATCAATTAATTTGATTAGATTGATTGATAACATGCTGTGTGAATACATGGTTGCGATGCATGAATAATGTATATCGGATGGATATTAGATGGGTGGGGCAATTTTAGAAATTGTTGTAATAAATTTGGAATTTATTTAATTGGACCTGCGTGTCCAGCCTATTACCTCTCACTCTGTGTATTTCTCTTCTCACCTATTCCCCTCAATGTAAATGAGGTTTCTTTAGAAGTGTAGTGTAACGGGTAGAAGCAAATACTTGTGCTAGCGGGAGAGAGGAAAATGAGAGATTTGATATAGGATCAATGTGTTAAGTATCCATCCACATATCATTATTATTTATTTATACGCGCTTTATTATGTGTTTAGAATGCATGTTTAAGGGTGTATGATGATGAGACCTTAACAAAGATAATAAATTGGTTGCCAATTTGCACTCGAAAAACCCTCGCAAAATATTAAGCGTTTTTCCTTCCATTGAGTGATTCTTACTCAAGATCTAAGACTGGCATTGGTTTGTTGGCCAAAGTCAAGGCCTTTGTCCGTCGAGGATGTGTTTGAATCATGAGAGCTTTGTTCCATATTGGTGTCTTGTCCAAGTCGTGATTTGTTGGCCAAAGTCAAGATCACTTCTTGTCCGTCGACATTGATTACGAAGCTTTCCATGGTCAATGGGTCGCGCTTAACTGGGATCAATAAGTTTGTTGTGCCAAAGCCAAGGCTTAGTTGATTCAGAGGAAAAAGGTTAGGCAATATATTGGATATATTGGCATATATATTGTATATATGTTTCGGACTTGGATGTCCCCCTACTGGATCTAGGAATTGGGTTGGATCCAATTGATCTTAGAGATCTACCTAGTTAATTATCATACAATTTGTTGGCCAAAGTCAAGATTGTGTGATATTTAACGGGATCCTAGCCCACTAGGAAACATGGTTTCCCGAGTACTCGACAGAGGGTTAGAGGCTCGCTGAAAATAGTGGGTATGCAAGAATTGAATTTGCAATATTCGTTTAATTACTTTCCATACGCGCTCAAACAAATATCATTGGTCAAATAAATTAAATGTTAGTTGGAATAATATTTAAACGTTGTTTTAAAACAGTTGGACTGTATTCAAACAAATTAAAAGTATAGTTGATTAATATAGTTGGACTATAATAATCATTATATTTAATAGTACCTAAATCGTTGATTAAATAGTTGGAGTATTAAAATCAAGATAAAATTGAAATATTGACATTTAAAACATAATCATAGGGAAAATGTATTTAAATGGTTTAATTTTTCAAATTGAGAATAATTTCAGGATGGTCCTGGAAACTAATAAGTTATTTTATTTGATAAAATAACATATTAGGCCTAAGACCGGAGTTAAGCAAATAGTAGAGCATAATCTTTGGAAGATCATGTAATGATAACCTTAGTGCTTAATCCATTAAGCTTGTCAAATAGACTCCTTAATTTCTTTATCAGAACTAAGGGTTAGATCCTTAAAGTATGACATTGAAATTGAAGGATCTTCATAGATCTATTTTTAGATCTTAGAAGTACTATAATTTCAATAATAAACTCTTGGAGAGTTAATGACTATTCTCAAAGAGATAAAGTCAAAGTTTGCAATGAGGCAAGTAGCGCAAGGCGCATCTTATTTCGATATTCTAGAAGGCCAAGGCTTGGCCAAAGGCTTATGGGATGTGAAAAAGGGCAAAGGCAAAATCATTATAATCTTTGGGAAGATAAATGACATATCCTAAAATGTCTGCCTAAATTGTGGCAAACGGGATCGCGGAAGCGTGACTGCCGTTTGGACAAAGCAGACATGAAGGAATTGAAGACGAGCAAGGCTCCGACTTCAAATATGTTTGTCATAATTATGTTCACTGCTAGTATTAAAATTGGATTTTAAATATTTAGTGTGGTACATAAATATATACTGTTGTTCAGAATCTACTATGAGCAGATTACTGACTTCAGTTGAGATTTATCTGCGAATTGAAAACGGGACGAAAGTCGCTGTTTTAATCGTAAATACCTAACTTTAGGTACTACTCTTGGGTGTGTACTTAAATTAGGAAACTGTTATAATGTAACTAGTTTGACTAGAAACATTATCTTTATATCAGTGTTTAATCCGTTGCGGATTGACCTTTATATTCTAGAACATTAAAGTGTTTTATTATATAAAGATGATATTGAGATAAACACATTAGATGTGAATAACATCATTTATATTTTGAATATAAATAAATCTCAAACATATAACATGGCAAACAATTAACTCGAACTGATTTGATCAGATGAAACTTAATTGTGGCATTGATTGTCTGGGACACAATTAAACAAGACTCGTATATCCACACTTTCGAAGAGTGGGTACTAGGACAAATTTGATTCCATTCAAATAAAGTCTACGAATCTAGTTTATTAGGAAAAGTGCCTATAACACTATTTACTTGGTAAAAGTGAAAAATGCCACCGATCAGTTAGCCCTAGTTCATGGTGAAGCAAGTGGGCCCATATCTAGCTAGGCTAGAGGTGGATCTGAATATTTCGTGACCTTTACAGATGTGGCATCGCATTATGGTTATGTGTTTCTTTAGAAACACAAATCAGAAACTTTTACAGTTTCGACACGAAATAGACAAACAGATCGGCTGAAGTATTAAACCGTCACGGTTAGACCGTAATGGAAAATACTTAAGCAATAAGTTTCTAATATACTTGAAAGAATATAGTATTCTTTCAATGAGGACTCCTTCCGGAACACGTCAATTTGACGGTGTGTCCGAACAGACTAACCGAATTTTGTTAGACATGATAAGGTTAATCATGAGTCGCTCTGAGCTACCATTTCCTTCAACGGATACGTATTTAACAATGCAGAACTTATTTTGAATAAGGTTCCATAAAAATCTGTTTGACAGATATCATATTAGATATGAACAGGAAAGAAACCGGGTTTTCTCATCCCTGAATATTTGGGTATGCTAGGCATATGTTTTGATGATACCAAACTAAAACCCAAATTAGATAAGTGCCAATTGTAGGTTATCATAGGGATACCAAAGTATAGTACTTATACAACTCAAATGAGAACAATGTAATTGTTGCTCACCATGCGGTTTTCCTAAGAGGAATACCTATATGCAGTGGTAAGTGGGAGGATAGTAATACTCGATGAAAATCGAAGTAATACTGTTCCAGGCACCGATTCCTAATGGAACACAAATAGTTAATCAATGATGGAACTATACCAGTAATCTTCGAATACACAAGAACCGCGTATGTCGGAGAGAGTCAGAAACAACCTGGGGTATGGGTTTCTGATCTCACCTCATAAAGATGTCAATCTTATTGAGGTATACCAACTGACTACGTATGAGGAAGTGATACAAGGTATCGACTCCCTAATTATGGCAAAGTGCCATGAGTCCGAAATGGATTCCATGTATATCAACAAGTTTGGATACTAGTTGAAGTACCGCAAGGCATTGTGCCTATTGGTACTATATAAGTCTTCAAGGAAGACATACATGGATGGCAACATACCAACGAACAAAGCTAGGCTTTTAGCGGAAAGGTGTCATTATCAACATTGTGTTGATTACAACGAAACCTTTTACCTGTTGCCATGGTAAGTCCATTTGGATAATGCTTGCTAATGCTGCATGTTTCATTTATGAAATATGTCAGCTGAACGAGAAAATCGCTTTCCTGAAAAGGAAACCTTTTGGAGGATGTTTACAACATCCTGACGGTTTTTTTGTACCCAAAACTAGCAAACAAGGTTTGCAGGTTATTCGATCCATGTTTGGATTGAGGCGAGAATTAGGTTCTTGGAATTATAGTTTTGATGTAATCATAATGGTTTATGATTTAATTCAAAACGAAATGATTCTTGTGTATATAAGGAGGTTAGTGGGAGCGCACTGACAGAGACTGTCCTAAATAATGATAATATGCCATTTCTTGGAAATGATATTCCCATAATAACGATCTGTGAAAGCTTGGCTTTCGGAAAAACTCTCCGAGAATTCATACATTGAAAAATGTACGTTACCTGGTGTCTCATACGCTTTGAGCATATGAATTCACAATCGGGTCAATCCTAGTGATAGTCACTGGATAGAAGTTAAGAACATACTTAGTATCTTAGAGAACTAAGGATGCTGTCTTATATTATGGAGATGGAGAACTTGAAGTGACTGGGATCCCTGTAGCAAGTTTCCTAACCGATAAAATGACTATAAGTCGTAACAACGGTATTATACAGTTTGAATAATGGAACAATGAGCTGGAAATCTTCCAAGCAAGATACTGTTACCGAATAAACAATAAATGCGGGTTATTGCTGCAGCTGAGGTAGCAATTGAAGCCATTTGGGTCGATAATAAATCTAATTAGATTATATATAGTTCTGTTAGCAGCTGAGCTAGGCTTCAGCACAGGCTAAAGAATTAACGGTCTCATCAACGATCCAGATACATACTTTGACTATTCATCTGATTCGTTCGGATCATACATCGTGGCGATGTAATGATCGAATAAATCGCATCGGATGATAATCATACAAATCCACTAACGAAATCCTTTCCTCAGCAGTTTGAGCCAACCGAACATAGTTCGGGTGTAAGACACTCGAGTGACTGGCTATAGGCTAAGTAGGAGATTGTTGGATAATTATGACCCAAAGCGTCACTATTTGTACAGATCATGGTGTTGTTGTACAAATTAACTATGTGACAAATGAGATTGCTCTCTTATCATTTGTGATTAGATCACCAAGATATATAAATGATATGAGGTCCATATGATTAGTTCCTGGATTGAGAATGATATGAGACAGTATCAGTCCACGAAGGATTAATCATTAAATATCCCTAGTCAGAGTATTATCGAGATTGGACATCGATAATGCGTAAAAGACTAGTATTACACTTATGCGCATTGTGAGGGCATAACAGCATAGTTCTCATATATTTGGGTATAGGATACTCATGCAAGTGTAATAGGAGGTTGTGTTTTACCGATGGTATGGGAAACAGCTTCCCTCTGGATAGACCTCCTCGGAATTCCATATGACTATGTGTCTATGGAAGTCCGAAATTAGGGTAGGTGTATTTGGTTTTAACCTGAGACTTGCATCGCTAATACTTACGACAATCAATATACTTTGGTTTTGGTCGTCCAGGGCTTTAATAGGTTCTGTGTACGCCTCTTCTGGGTATATTGAGACTCATAGTGTGTTGGGTGTGATGTCAAGACGGAAGTATCACTCCAGTCATATGGAGATGATGGTCACGTAGGATACGGGACTGGTTCTCTTAAATGCTGCAGCTATCGGGATATTATGACTAGGTCATGTATATCCGATTATAGAGACTAGTTACCCGAGATCCGACATGTGCTTCGTACGGGGCATACACAATTCCAGCCCCAGGCCTAACACTTGACATCCGATACTGGATCGAAATACACAATACTACGTATACTACGCCTAATATAGATCAACTTATTCCTGTAAGCATGTTTCTGGAGAATTGGGTAGGCATGGCGCTTTGCTAGAAGCCAACCTTGTCTTGTAAATCGGTACAAACGTAGTACTAGGTACTTACGTGTTCGGATAGTCCGACAACCGTATTTACTGCCAACATATCTGAGGATCTCATGGGTCGCTTCCCAAAGATTCACCGATGACGTGGGTCACTTCCCAAAGATTCACCGATGACGTATGACTCGCACTTTAATTAATCTGGGATTAATTAGATGAGAGAGAAAATTAATCTGGGATTAAATGCGGAAATATTTTATCTGGGATAAAATATTATTAAAGAGAGATAACGATTAATTTGGAATTAATCGATTAAATTAATATATTCGATATATAAACGAAATTGGATTTCGACGCAGAATTGAAATTAGATTTTAATTCGGGCGAAAGAATTAATTTAGAATTAATTCGTTAGCGACGTGAATAATGATTTTGCTAGGCCTAATCATTTAATTACGTCGCAACGGAAAATTCGTTAATTTGGAATTAGCGAACCCGAGCCGGAGAGTGTTTGCGAGCGCATTCGCATTTCGAATTCGAGTGCGGCCCGTAAGTCACATCAAACGTCAAATCATTCGTCAATCGATTGATGTGATGTCTAGTCACTTTGAGTGATTTGACAACATGTCATTGTGATTGATGGTGGTAGTTGGCAAGCATATATTGGCTTGACTTTTGTATTTGGTAAATCAATTTATTTGATTTTTTAAAAATTGAAAAAGGTGTATTAGATACACAAAATGAATTACCAAAAACACTTTCATCTCTCTCTCTTTTCTTTCACGGTATGGAGCCTATTTTTCCCTCTCTCTCACACGGTCTTGCACCTTCTGTTTCTCTTCTGTTTTTTGTCCAGAAATGCCGAGAAAGTGAAGGGGAAACCAGTGGTGTTTTTGTGGCAAAAACATCAAGAGCTAGCACTTAAATGAGTACATACAAATGTGATAGGGAACTCACTTCATGAGCTTGGAATCATCATCAACCAAAGCTTGGAGCTTGGAGCAACCATGGAGATCACCAAAGCCGAAAATGGAAGCTGAAGAAACTACCCACTGCCGAGCTTGGATGAGGCAAAAAAATAATTTTTTGTTGTCTCCTGCATCTCTCAACCGATCGATGTGAGTATTCCGCAACTCTCTCGTTGTATTCGTACATGTGTTTTATGCTTATTATTCGATCCTCGGGACCGTAGAACTCCAACATGTTGTATTTCTTGTATTATATGTCGATGATATATTAATCATCGGGAATGATATTCCCATGATGCAAGCCACCAAGCAATGGTTATCTCAGAATTTCTCCATGAAAGATTTGGGAGAAGCAGCATACATCCTCGACATTAAGATCTACGTACATAGATAAAGTTTCGAAAAGATTCAAAATGGAAGATTCCAAAAGAGGTAATTTACCTACTTGTCATGGAATCAAATTATCTAAGGATCAATGTCCATATACTTCTTTAGATAGAGAGCATATGAGTAGGATCCCTTATGCTTCAGCAATAGGATCGATCATGTATGCCATGCTATGTACAAGACCTGATGTCTCTTATGCTCTTAGCATAATGAGCAGGTATCAGGCAAATCCTGGTGAGCAACACTGGGCAGCTGTCAAAACAATCCTCAAGTATCTAAGAAGAACTAGGGATATGTTTTTGACATACGGAGACTGTTCTGAGGTGAAAGTCATTGGTTACTATGATGTGAGCTTTCAGACCGATAGGGATGACAGCAGATCGCAAACATGATATCTGTTTACTTTGAATAGCGGTGCTGTCAGTTGGAAAAGCTCAAAGCAATCAACTACAGTGGACTCCACCATTGAAGCCGAGTATATTGCAACATCTGAGGCAGCTAAAGAAGCAGTCTGGATAAAGAAGTTCATCACGGAACTGGAAGTGCTTCCCACGATAAAGAATGGCATCACGATATACTGTGACAACACGGGCGCCATTGCTCAATCAAAGGAACCAAGGTCTCACCAGAAATCCAAGCATGTACTCAGGCGATTTCATCTCATTAGGGAGATTGTTGAGAGAAAAGAAGTTATTATAGAGAAAATACCCACAGAAGATAATCTTGCAGATTCTCTGACTAAAGGGCTGACTCAACAAAAGCATGATAGGCACACCCGATAGTATGGTGTCCAGATTCATACTAGTTTGCTATAGTGCAAGTGGGAGATTGTTAGGAATATGCCCTATACCCAACTTGTGGATGAGCTATATGTACATGTATTTGTAATATTTTCATTAATTAATAAAATGGCAATCTTTATTATGCGTGTCTTACATAACTTATATGAATCATCAACACTGTAATAAAGCCCTTGGACTAATAAGACGATGGCTTCCACGCCTTATGAGAATCATTACTCTTAAATGTTCCTAGTCATAGTTTTGTGAATAATCTGGGCGTTCACAAAGCGGAGAGACTAGCATGATGATATGATCCTCCCTTAAGTGGGGTAGCCGATCTCATTGGCTACTAGCGGAGATCCGTTCGCTTGGTGTATCACATGGATGCATGAGTTGCTTGTTTCCATCGAACTGACCACCGAAAGTTTTCATATGGAGTGTTTATCCCATGTGTCTGTGAGTGTTGGGTTTTCTAGGTCAAACCAAGATCAATTGAAGCATTTAAACATGTGAATACATCAAAGTTAAGTTGCGGAATACTCACTTTGATCGGCTTTTGTGATGCGAGGAACAACAAAAATTCTCTTTGAAGCTCTCAGCCAAGGTGCTTCTTTGTGCTCCATGGTAGTCCTTCAAGCTCCAAGCATTAAGTGTGATTCCATGCTCAAGGGTTTGTTTCTCTATCACCTTTGGATGACTCTTTATGTGCTAGCATTGGAAAAATTTGCCAAAAATCTTCCTTATTTCTTCTTATTGCTCTCAGCATTGAGAGATATTTTGAGAGAAAAATTGGCCCAAGGTCGAATGGAGAGGGAGAGGGAGAGAAGAAGTTGTCAAGTGTTTTTTTTTTTTTCAAAAAATCAAATACATAACTCATTTTCCAAAAATTGTACAAGGCATTTAAGCCTTCCATAAACTCCCATCAATCACAAGTGACTAACATAACATCACTCAAAGTGACAAGACATCCATCACTTGAATGACAAATGATGTGACGCTTGATGTGACTTGTGGGCCGTACTTAAATTAGAAATGCGAGTGGGCCCGCAAACACTCCCGGGCTCGGGTTCGCTAATTCCGAATTAACGAATTTTCTGTTGCGACGTAATTAAATCAAATTTAATTAAATAATTTTGCCTAGCAAAATTACTATTCACATCGCTGACGAATTAATTCTAAATTAACTCGTTCGCCCGAATTAAAATCCAATTTTAATTTCGTGTCGAAATCTAATTTCGTATAATATATCGAATATATTATTTTATCGATTAATTCCAAATTAATTGTTCTCTCTCTTCAAATAATATTTTATCTCAGATAAAATATCTCCGTAATTAATCCCAGATTAATTTTCTCTCTCTACTAATTAATCCCATATTGATTATGTGCGAGTCATACGTCATCGGTGAAACTTCGGGAAGCGACCCATGAGATCCCCGGATATGTTGGCAGTAAATCCGATCGTCGGACTATCCGAACAAGTACGTACCTAATACTACGTTTTTACCGATTTACAAGACATGGTTGGCTTCTAGCAAAGCACCGTGCCTATCCAATTCTCCAGAAATATTCTTAAAGGAATATGTGATCTGTATCAGGCGTAATATACATAGTATTGCGTATTGCGTATTGCGATCCAGTATCGGATGTCACGTGCTAGGCCTGGGGCTGGAATTGTGTCTGCCCCGTACGAAGCACATATCGGATCTCTGGTAACTAGTCTCTATAATCGGAAAAACATGACCTAGTCATATTATCCCGATAGCTGCAACATAAAAGAGCACCAGTTCCGTATCCTACGTGACCATCATCTCTATATGACTGGAGTGATACTTCCATCTCGACATCACACCCAATACACTACGATTCTCAATATACCCAGAAGAGGCGTACACAGAACCGGTTAAAGCCCTGGACGACCAAAACCAAAGTATATTGATTGTCGCAAGTATTAGCGGTGCAAGTCTCAGGTTAAGACCAAATACACCTACCCTGATTCGAAGTTCCATAGATATATAGTCATACTAGCAATGGAATTCCGAGGGGTATATCCAGAGCGACGTTGTTTCCGTACCATCGGTAAGCATAAACTCCTATTACATTTGCACTTTGCCATAATAGGGAGTCGATACCTTGTATCACTTCCTCATACGTAGTCAGTTTATATTCCTCAATAAGATTGACATCTTCATGAGGTGAGATCAGAAACCCATACCTCCCAGGTTGTTTTCTGACTCTCTCCGACTTATGCGATACTTGTGTATTCAAAGATTATTGGTATAGTTACATCCCTGATGAACTATTTGTATTCCATTAATGACTCGGTGCCTGGAACAGTATTACTCTGATTTTCATCAAGTTTTACTTTCCTCCCACTGACCACTGCATATAGGTATTCCTCTTAGGAAAACCGCATGGAGAGCAACAATTAAATTGTTCTCTTGTGAGTTGTATAAGTACTATAATTTGGTTACCCTAGGATAACCCACAAATTAGGCACTTATCCGATTTGGGTTCTTGTTTGGTATCATCCAAACATATTCCTAGCATTCCCAAATATTCAGGAATGAGAAAACCCAATTTTTTTCCTATTCATATCTAATATGAAGTCTGTCTAATAGATTTTCATGGAACCTTATTCAAAATAAGTCTTACACTGTTTAATGCGTATCCCTTGAAGGAAAATGGTAGCTCAGAGCGACTCATGATTAACCTTATCATGTCCAACATAATTCGGTTTCTCTGTTTGGACACACCGCTTAATTGAGGTGTTCCGGGAGGAGTCCATTGTGAAAAATACTATACTCTTTCAGGTATTCGAGAAACTTATTGCTTAAGTATTTTCCACCATGGTCTAACCGTGAAGGTTTTAATACTTTAGCCGATCTGTTTGTCTACTTCATGTCGAAACTCTTTTGAATTTTATCAAAATTTTCCGATCCGTATTTCGAAAGAAACACATAACCATAACGCGATGCCACATCCGTAAAGGTTACGAAGTGTTCATATCCACCTCTAGCCTAGCTAGACATGGGCCCACTTACGTCACTATGAACGAGGGCTAACAGATCGGTGGCACTTGCACTTTTACCAAGTTAAGGTGTTTTAGGCACTTTGCCAAATAAACTAGATTCGTAGACTTTATTTGAATAGAATCAAATCCGTCCTAGTATCCACTCTTCAAAAGTGTGGATATACGAGTCTTGTTTATGTGTCCCAGACAACAATGCCATAAATAAGTCTCAACTGATTAATTCAGTTTGAGCTATTTGTTTGTCATGTAATATGTTTGAGATTTATTTATATTCAAAATATAAATACTGTTATTCACATATAATATATTTATCTCAATATCATAATTATAAAATAAAACACTTTAGTGTTCTAGAATATAAAGGTATACCCCCAACGGGTTAAACCATGATATAGAGATAATGTTTCTAGTCAAACTAGTTACATTGTAACAGTTTCCTAATTTAAGTACACACCCGAAGGGTAGTTCATAAACTTAGGTTTCTACGGTTAAAACAGTCACTGTCGTCCCGTTTCCGATTCGCAGATAAATCTCAACTGAAGTCAGTATCCTGCTAATCAGCAGATTCTGCACACCAGTACATATTTATGTACCACATCTAGTATCAAAATCTAATTTTGAAACTAATAGTTAACATATTTATAACAAACATATTTTAAGCCGGAGCCTTGCCCCGCCTTCACTTCCTTCACGCCTGCCTTGTCCATACGGCAGTCACGCTTCAGTGACACCATTTGCCACAATTAGACAGACATCTTGGGATATGTCATTTGTCTTCCCAGAAGACTATGATGATTTTGCCTTTGCCCATTTTAGAAGCTCTGGCTCTGCCTCCTTGAGCATAGCCTTCAACTCTCCAAGAGTTTTCTCTTGGTTCATAATGAACCTGCCCCAGCTTTCGGGTAGAGACTATAAGATCAAATCTTTGGTAGTCTCGGCCACGTAGGTAATGCCCAGCTAACCTAGCTGATCGATGTCAGCAATCATCTGCGACACCAAGTGCTCGACATGTGTACCCTCTGACATACACGAGCGTAAAGAGCTTCTTTTGCAATTTATACTTCTAAGATTTAAGAATAAATCTATGAAGATCTTTTATTTAATCATCATTGTACAAGGATCTAATCCTTAACTATGACGACAGAGTTAAAGTGTCATTGCAGTAAGTATAAAGGATTGAGCACTAAAGTTATCATCACCATGAGTCATCCAAAACTCATGCTCCACTATTTGCTCAACTCCGGGCTTAGGCCCAAGAGCTTTTTCTATCAAATAGAATAACTTCTCAGTTTCCAGGACTATCCTGAGGTTTTATTCCCAATTTGAAAATTAAATCCGTTTAAAAATATTTTCACCCAGGATTATGTTTTAAACACTAATCTTTCAATTATCTTGATTACTATAGTCCAACTATCCAATCAACGATTTCCGGTACTATTTAATATAATGATTACTATAGTCTAACTTTATAATCAACTATAATTTAATTGGTTAAATTCAAATATATATTGATTACTATAATCCAATTATATAATCAACTATAAATTGAAGTAGTTTGAATACAGTCCAACTGTTTAATTAAAACAAAGAATTAAATATTAGTCCAACTAATATATTAATTTACGTAATGACGAAAAATTGAAATGAGCGCGTATTGGCAAGTAACTAAACAAAATTGCAAATTTAACACTTGCCTCCCACTATTTTTCGGCGAGCCTCTAACCCTCTGTTGAGTACTCGGGAAACCTTGTTTCCTAGTGGGCCAGGATCACGTTAAATAACACACAACCTTGACTTTGGCCAACAAGCTGTATGATATTTAACTAGGCAGATCTCTAAGATCAATTGGATCTCATCCAATTCCTAGATCCAGTAGGTGGACATCCAAGTCCGAAACATATATCTTATATATGCCAATATATCCAATATATTCCCTAACCTTTTTCCTCTGAATCAATTAAGCCTTGGCTTTGGCACAACAAACTTAATGACTCCAGTTAAGCGGGACCCATTGACCTTGGAAAGTTTCGTAATTGATGTCGATGGACAAGAAATGATCTTGACTTTGGCCAACAAATCACAACTTGGACAAGACATGCGATATGGAACAAAGCCTTCATGATTCAAACACATCCGTGATGGACAAAGGTCTTGACTTTGGCCAACAAACCAGTGCCAATCTTGGATCTTGAGAATGAATCATTCAATGGAAGGAAAACGCTTAATATATATTGAGGGTTTTTCGCGTAATTGACAACCAATTAATTATCTTTGTTAAGGTCTCATCACACACCCTTAAACATGCATTCTAAAAGCATAATAAGGCGCGGAAATAAATTTAATAATGATATACGGATGGATATTTAAAACACATTGTTCCTAGAACAAATCTCTCATTTTCCTCTCTCCCGCTAGCACAAATCTTTACTTCTACCCAATTACATAACACTTCTAAAGAAACCTCATTTACATTGAGGGGAATAGGTGAGAAGAGAAATAAAAAGAGTCAAG
This sequence comes from Zanthoxylum bungeanum, assembly GCA_019454045.1. Taxonomy (NCBI): domain Eukaryota; kingdom Viridiplantae; phylum Streptophyta; class Magnoliopsida; order Sapindales; family Rutaceae; genus Zanthoxylum; species Zanthoxylum bungeanum. The sequence continues at coordinate 80,276 of SKCR01035671.1, read as the reverse complement.
AGGTAATAGGCTAGACACGCAGGTCCAATTTAATAAATTCTAAATTTATTACAACAATTTCCAAAATTGCCATCACCCATCTAATATCCAATCGATATACATTATTCATACATCACATCCATGTATTCACACAAAGCATATTATCAATCAATCTAATCCAATTAATTAATCTGAAATTAATGACCATCCAATGTTCAAACAACGATTTGATTTGCGCGAGTCCAACTCGGTTTAAGAATAAGTACTCAAAGTACGAATTCTTGAATTATATTAAACTACAATATTAAATCCAATTTAATTTGTATTTAATACTAATTCTATATTTAATTCTAAATTAAATAATTACACTTTTTAATATGCCTTTACGACTTAGATTCTAAATCTAATCATTACGGGTCTCAAAGCCCAATTAACATCCAATGTCAATTTAATTAAAGTCCAATGGGCTTTCAATTAATTTCATAAGGCATGGACTTTGGTCAATATGGGTCCAACCCAACTACCAAAGCCCATTTAAGGAATCGCCCTTATTTTCCAAGAAACCAATTTAGGTCCATTAGGCCCAATTAAAATTAAAGGTCAATTTTATTATATTTGGACTTTATGGATGTGGTTTTGGGCCCAATTGGATCCAACCAATTAGCCTAAACCAAACTTGGCCCAACCAAGCCCATTAAGCTCAAATACAACTTTACAAGCCCGATTCCAAAATAAGCCCAATTAATTAAATCACAAAATTCCAAATTTCACAATTAAATTAATCTAAGTGTATAGCCATAATTAATTAACCAAATTAACATTTCCAAAATACCAATTTACTCAATTAATCATGTCAATCATCATCAACACATGTCCAACATTATTGAATCAAAAATCAATCATTTTCCATGCTATACATGTCACGGCAAATTGGGGTTTTTTTTGTCTGATTCCGATTTCAATCCATTTGAATCTTAAATCAACATTTCCCAAGTCTTTCAAACTCATCCAATGATTCAAAAAACAAAATCACCATAACTTAGGGTAACATCAAACTTTCGGCCAAGCCACCAATTTGGGGAAAATTTGATCCAATTCAATTTTCATCAAATTGACCATGCATAACAATATGTTATCATCATTCAAGCATACTCAAACAATCAATTTCATCCAAACATGCTCAAATAAATTTTAACCAATTTTAAAGTTAAGAACCCTAATTCCAATTTCATGCTTAAATCATGGCTCTGATACCATTGTTGGGTTTTCTAGGTCAAACCAAGATCAATTTAAGCATTTAAACATGTGAATACATCAAAGTTAAGTTGCGGAATACTCACTTTCATCGGCTTTTGCGATGCGAGGAACAATAAAAATTCTCCTTGAAGCTCTCGGCCAAGGTGCTTCTTTATGCTCCATGGTAGTCATTCAAGCTCCAAGCTTTAAGTGTGATTCCATGCTCAAGGGTTTGTTTCCCTATCACCTTTGGATGACTCTTTATGTGCTAGCATTGGAAAAATTTGCCACAAATCTTCCTTATTTCTTCTTCTAGCTCTCGTCATTGAGAGAGATTTTGAGAGAAAAATTGGCCCAAAGCCGAATGGAGAGGGAGAGAAGAAGTTGTCAAGTGTGTTTTGTTTTGATTTTCAAAAAATCAAATACATAACTCATTTTCCAAAAATTGTACAAGGAATTTAAGCCTTCCAACAACTCCCATCAATCACAAGTGACTAACATCACATCACTCAAAGTGACAAGACATCCATCACTTGAATGACAAATGATGTGACACTTGATGTGACTTGTGGGCCGCACTTAAATTAGAAATGCGAGTGGGCCCGCAAACACTCCCGGGCTCAGGTTCGCTAATTCGGAATTAACGAATTTTCCGTTGCGACGTAATTAAATCAAATTTAATTAAATAATTTTGCCTAGCAAAATTACAATTCACATCGCTGACGAATTAATTCTAAATTAACTCGTTCGCTCGAATTAAAATCCAATTTTAATTCCGCGTCGAAATCTAATTTCGTATAATATATCGAATATATTATTTTATCGATTAATTCCAAATTAATCGTTCTCTCTCTTCAAATAATATTTATCCCAGATAAAATATATCCGTAATTAATCCCAGATTAATTTTCTCTCTCTACTAATTAATCCCATATTAATTATGTGCGAGTCATACGTCATCGATGAATCTTCGGGAAGCGACCCATGAGATCCCCGGATATGTTGGCAGTAAATCCGGTCGTCGGACTATCCGAACACGTACGTACCTAGTACTACATTTTTACCGATTTACAAGACATGGTTGGCTTCTAGCAAAGCACCGTGCCTACCCAATTCTCCAGAAATATTCTTAAAGGAATATGTGATCTGTATCAGGCGTAGTATACATAGTATTGCGTATTGTGATCCAGTATCGGATGTCACGTGCTAGGCCTGGGGCTGGAATTGTGTCTGCCCCGTACGTAGCACATATCAGATCTCTGGTAAGTAGTCTCTATAATCGGATAAACATGACCTAGTCATATTATCACGATAGCTGCAGCATATAAGAGCACCAGTTCCGTAGCCTACGTGACCATCATCTCTATATGACTAGAGTGATACTTCCATCTCGACATCACACCCAATACACTACGATTCTCAATATACCCAAAAGAGGCGTACACAGAAACGGTTAAAGCCCTGGATGACCAAAACCAAAGTATATTGATTGTCACAAGTATTAGCGGTGCAAGTCTCAGGTTAAGACCAAATACACCTACCCTGATTCGGAGTTCCATAGACACATAGTCATACTACCAATGGAATTTCGAGGGGTCTATCTAGAGCGAAGTTGTTTCCGTACCATCGGTAAACACAACCTCCTATTACATTTGCATGAGTATCCAATACCCAAATATATAAGAACTATGCTGTTATGCTCCCACAACGCGCACAAGTGTAATACTAGTCTATTCCACATTATCGATGTCCAATCTCGATAATACTACGACTAGGGATGTTTTAATGATTAAACCTTCGTGGATTGATACTGTCTCATATCATCTCAATCCGGAACTAATCATAAGGACTTTTTATCATTTATGTATCCTGGTAATCCAATTACAAATGATAAAAGAGCAATTTCCTTTGTCACATAGTTAATTTGTACAACAACACCATATTCTGTACAAATAGTGGTGCTATGGGTCATAATTGTCCAACAGTGAGAACTTTCATGTATCGATTATATGACTAGTCCTTAGACTTGAGGTCTTTACAATCTTATGTGTGGATCAAATAAATTTGACATTCTCTTTCCCTGGTTCAAAAGATCCGGTCATAAGGTATGATTGGGTCATTTGTTGAAACACATGAAGCTTGTAAAGATACAACAGAGAATCGCCACTCTTTCGGATAATATTTTCTTATAAGAGTAGTATTCCAGTTCGCGGGTTGATATGTGTGATCAGTGCTTAAGACTGTGGCCATAGCGGAAGAATCATGTGAGATTCTTGGGTTAGCACGATTCATGACACTATCAACATCATACCTTTGACCATATGGGTAGACACTTTCCGTACCTTAGGTCAATAGGTGGGGATACAGTGAGGCGAGAGACCGTATCATATGTAAATCACATACATAATGGGTATATATATATTTCCTTCTCATTTAGGGGCATTGGCATGTTGCTAGATGTCAACCTTAGTTATTGAAATCGAACGACCATCTGATCGGAGGATAATTTATGTTCGATTAGATTATCACGATTCATTTCATGTCTAACATGAGGGGAACCCAAAAGATCACACACAACAAAGTCGAAATCAATGGTTAACAGTGCACAATACATATTTAACAGCATATATGATTGTTGTAGGAATTGTTCATAAATGGTTCAATGTGTTTAATTATTGAAAATATCATTTATGAGGTTCCATAGTGGCTTAAGGGTTGGTGAATGACGATATGAGCACTTTGGGAATTGGAATAAATAAAAATAAAAATTTTAAAAAAAGGTTACTATTCACGTGAATAGTAACACGTGAATAATAATTTTTTTTTATTTTTTTTGTTATTTGTTTTGAATTCCAATTCGGCCCAAACTCTTATTAGGGTTTTATAATCTCATTAAACCACTAAATTAAGATCTAATGGCTAAGATTAAATTAGTTTTTATCCCACATCAGATTCTTAATTAACTTTGTTGTCTTTGGAGCACTATATAAACCCAAAGAATTCTTCACAAATCTTTGCACCAAACCTTTCATATCTTGGGTTTATATAAGTGAGCAACTCTAAAGTTTAAGAGTAAGCCACTGATTTTGAGGATCCTTAAGTCTAATTGACTAGAGGAACCTCGAGTTAAAAGTTTTGAGGTATTTGCCTAGGCTAGCACCAAGGTCAAAATACATGTGCACTCAAGGCGTAGTCTTGCCATTGAGTTTTGGCTTTGGTGTGTTCATCTTTGGAGGCCACACACATGGCTGGCTATTTGGAACGTGGAAGAGCTTGCTGAGTTCGAGAAAAGCTTGTAGATTGGAGGGAGGACTAGAGGAGTCTACGGTTCAAGTAAGTCATTTTTCTTTCTTTATTTTAATTAGAGTTCTTATGATAGTTAGCATGTTTAGGTTTATGTTCTTTGCATGTTTTATGAGTTTTATGCTTAGAATATATAGTAACATGCCTAGGCTTGTAGAATAATCAAAATAAATGGGTCGTGGGCAAAAGGAAAGCGGCATATAATTTTTATTTTTCCGCTGCGCACTCACGACCGCTTCCCAATAGCAGCCCCCCCTTGGACTGATCCATGTTGAATCTCTTCAACACTTTGTCAATGTACGAGCTCTGGGAGAGTCCCAGCAGTTTTCTAGATCTATCTTGGTAGATCCTTATTCCCAGAATAAAGGCTGCTTCTCCCAGGTCTTTCATGGAGAATTTTAATGAAAACCAAGCTTTCACCGATTGTAGCATGGGAATGTCATTGCCTAAAAGCAATACATCATCAACATATATGACAATGAATGTCAGTGCACTCCCACTAACCTTCTTATATACACAAGAATCATCTTCGTTTGGAATGAAACCATATTCTTTTATGATCTCATCAAAACATTGATTCCAAGAACGTGATGTTTGCTTTAATCCATAAATGGATCGGTTTAACTTGCAAACCTTGTTTGCATGTCTTGGCACGACAAAATCGTCAGGTTTTTGCATATAAACATCCTCCAAAAGGTTTCCGTTAAGGAAAGCGATTTTGACGTCCATCTGCCATATTTCATAATCGAAATATGCAGCAATAACAAGCATTATCCGATGGATTTAATCATGGCAACAAGTAAAAAAGTCTCATCGTAATCGACACCATGTCGTTGACGATACACTTTCGCTACAAGCCTAGCTTTGTACGTTTGTATGTTGCCATCCATGCATGTCTTCTTCTTGAAGACCCATTTACAACCTGACCGGCGTAAACACAAACGTATAACGCAAGCGCACGTATCGTTCAAGTAGTATAAAAATATCGATCCCACGAGGACTTAATTACTACTGTTGTTATTAATTATTGATACTATTTATTTACAAGTATCTAATTATAGGGAGAAGAGAATTGATTGCTTTTGGTTGGTTGAATGTGGTTTTGCAAAATAAAATAAAAAAACATACTCAAAAGAAAATACTAAGGAAAATAAAAGAAAAGACTCAAGGATCTAGGGTCGTGACTCCACACAATATTATTATAAAGTTGAATTGATTCTCTTATCTATGTGTAATAAATCAGTTTGCTAACCTGGAAGACGAAAATATGCAAAAGCCTTTGTCGATGGTTAGACGCAAATACCCAGTATAACCCAATTGAACCATATGTCTATGTCAACCAAATTACCTGGATTCATTAAGATTAAGTTCCAATTATGGCTTCCCCCGCCCGACAGGTATATGTCTATCCTGTAAGGAAATCTATTAAAGGGTTAGCTATCCTCGAGGAAGATCGTGGGCTATTGAATCTAAAGCTGAAACCTAAAATCTCTATGTCTAGTTCATTTTAAGTTTACCATATCAATCTTATTGGTGATCAGACAACAAGAAGCATTAAGCTTAAGACTCAATAAACAAACTAAAGAATTACCCATAAAAATAAAATCAATTATTAAGCCTAGTAATATTGTGTTTCATCACTTCCCTAGAATAAAATAAAATGTTGGGGTTAGAGGATCCAAATTTAATATTTCTTATCTAGGAATCTCACTTATTATAATATATAAATTATTTTATATTCTGCTTTCTCAGGAATTAATAATGTTAAACATTTAAAACCAGCCATATAGGCGGTAAAGTAATTTATATTTAACCCGACCACATAGGCGGTAATAAAGTATGGCATTAATTAATCCGGTTAAATTATAATTTATAAATTATAAATAAGTGAGATTTACCTAGATAATTATATTAAATGATTCACCTTTTACCCTAGCGGAAATTTAACTACAAAACATAAAAGAAAAGAGAAGAAGAAGAAGAACTACTATTATTACTGAAAATTAAAATACATAATTAAAAATATTATTTATATATACAAAACTAGATGCAATCCTCTAAAAACAGGGAAAAGCTCCCAAGGAAAGCACCAGAGAAATGAATGCTGAAGGCCTCAATTTATAGGCAAATTCTGCGTCTGGCGTCGCGACGCCAACTTCCTTCTTGCGTCGCGACGCTGGCTCTATTGACTTGGTCCACGCGGATTGACTTGTTGACTATTGACGCGTATTTCGTCGGCCCAATAGGATTTTGACATGTGGCACGCGGTAAGATTCGGTCCAATGGCATCTTGACACGTGGCAGAAGATGATTAACAGATGATTCGGTCCATTCATAAGGTGACACGTGTCACGCGGAGTGTCGGCACCATAGAATCACGACACGTGTCCATACGTATTTTAGCATGATCGATTCTGATGATGACACGTGTCACGGCGCACGTTAGCATGATTAGCGCACGTTAGCATCCGGCGCATTTTAGCAAATTTGTTCTGACTGGTCCACGTGTCCAGCGCAAGTTAGCAGGTGGCGCATGTTAGACGTCGCGACGCAGAAGGCTTGCGCGTCGCGACATGGCCAAATTACAAAAATGCCATTTTCGTCCTTTTTCACTGTTTTGGCCCCAAATTGCTTGCAATGCTTTCCAAACTTTATTTATCTGCAAAATAACAATAAAACATATCAAAACGTTCATAAAACCCGAGAAACTATACAAAATATAGGTTAAATGAGTGGGAAATAGTAATATAATTACCACTCATCACACCCTCAAACCTAACATTTTGCTAGTCCTCGAGCAAAACATAAAATAACACAAAAATAAAATTAACTAAGCCACTTTCGTAGGGATCACAGTTGTATTTAGCGTATGCAACAAGCCTTTAAACCCCTAGGTGTCCCTAGTGGACGAGTTGTAGTCTCGTGAGGGTTTACAGCAATGATACCCTCAAACATTTTACAAAAGTAAAAAGAAAGTAAAACTAATGCACACAAAAGCAAAAAGACAAAATAATAGAGCTATAAACAACGTCCTCAGAGAATGTTCAGCATCAAAGTTAGAGGAACCTTCAAAATGCATATTCCAACTAAAATCCTTTCTTTTGAACAACATATCTAAATCAGACTCAAAGTGTGTGTGTGAATAGTCCAGTAAACAGCTTCGACTCTAAGTTGTCAACTTGGTGATTTCGTCTCAATTCTCAGTAGTTAATGGGTCAAACCAATCTGAGTATCTAAAGTTGTTATGTTTACTATAATCAACACAGATGAGGTATATGATTTTTCTGATTTTTTATTTATTTATATACAACATCTTTGATCCATGTAGCGAGCTTTGGGTTAGTGACTCCCAAACCAGATGGTTTTAGGGCACTAGGTGTTAAAACACCCCTACGGACTTAATCACCCGGATCTCGGATGTTTAAAAACTAACACAAGCTTTCCCATTTGACGCGAACTATCACTGCTTACTGAGGCAAGATGCCCGGTTACTAAGCACTTGCTTGGTTTAGTTTTTTTTTTTTTTTTACATACCTCACATAGTAACTGCAGACAGAAACAGAAACAGAAACTCAGGCAAACAGTCATTCATTAACCACTGATTATTTTAACTAGTCACTTTTTTAATTCCTTATTATCTAACTGCTTACAAGACTATTTTTAAAAGTGCGCACGAGTCTGACCTAGATGTGAAATTCAAATTAGGGATAAAAGTGAAATTAGCGTTTATCTTTTCCTAAAACTTTTTAACTAAACTAACAATCAAATCATCGGACTTTTATTATTATTATTATTATTATTTATTTTTATTTTCTTGGTTTTTTCGATTTTAAAACACACAATCACACAAAATATAGGAGATAAAAACGCTAAAATAAATCACACGACATGCAGAAAAAAAAATTTAACGAAATTTTGAAAAAAATTAAAATCAAGCAAATACCCACACCCCAAACCTAAATATAGCATTGTCCCCAATGCTTTACAAAACATAAATCAAAATAAGGGAACAATAGTACCTGAGTTTTTAATCATCAGCCTCCTCCTCATCGCTGTCGTCAGATGGTAGGTCAAGGAAATCTGGAACAATAATGTGCAAATCATTTTCCATTTGTTGTAGTGCATGGCCGATTGCTCTATTATATTGAAGCATATAATCCACACGAGATCCCAAACGACGAAATTTCTGAGATATAGTACGAGGCCTTGATGATCTTCGTGGTGGCTGAGGTGGTGGTTGTTGTTGCTGTGCAGAAGAAGATGCTCCAGCTTGAGCATGTCTCTTTGTTCGGAGTTGCTGGATTATGCGGGCTGTTAAAGCTGTCATGGGTTGCATTGTTTCTTCTCTGGGATCAATAGGCACCATGGCCAATGTACAAAGTGATGTGATCAGGTAGCAGTATAACAGACATGCCTGTGTTGATCTCGCAGCCCAGGCTATATTGGTAGCAATTAGTCGACCAACATTGATTGTATAGCCTTCCAGTATGCAGTACAACAAAATCATACGTTCCTTTGTGACATGAGTAATGTGAGTTCCAGGTAATAAAGTTCTTGTAAGAAAGTGGAACCACACTTTTGCTTCAGGTTTCAGTAGCCTTGCACTCATCTTCAAATGTTCCCCGTTGCTGCTCATGACCCATGCAGCATTATAGATACACAAGGTCTCCGTTAGATGAGTGATGTCGACTTCTTCCTTTATCGCCGAATATTCATCAACTTCCATATCTGCTAACCTATAGAACCCATTTATAGTTGATTCGTCAATCCTCACTTGTTGTCCTCTTACCATAACCACATATGCTTGATGCTCGTAAGCATTAGCATAAAACTCTCGTACTATAGATGTATAGGCTGGGTGGGGTTGCTGGCAAAGCTTATGCCAGTGTCTGGTTGCAATGACCTTGTCAATCTCCGGGAATAGTCCGTGGTGGATTTCAAAACCCCTCTACATAATATGAAGTTTTCTAGTCATTCCCTCTTCGAATCTCCTCTCTGCAGCTGCCGAAACAAATTTTGTAGTGTCAAAACTGGGTTCAGCAGAGGTTGAAGCCCTGGATCTCTTCGGTGGCATTTTGCAGTAAACGTTTCGACAAGGTCTCCTCTAAATACTCAAAATTTCCCAAAATTCACCCTAAAACTAAGACTTCAAAAATCACAACAATGTCAAACTTCACCCCCAATTCTACGAATCAATCAATTTCAACACTTCCAAAGTCCAATCAATCAAATCCAACACTCCCAATACCACACAAACTACCAAATTTTCTTCCAATTTTCAATGTTAATAATTTAACATTCGGACCTGTGCTTCTTCGGTTTTGGGCTCGGCAGTGGGTGTCTCGCTGCTTGGTGAAATCGGCAAGGAGGGCTCGGTCTCGGCAGAGGGGGTGGTTATGACTGAGATAGGTCTCGGTTTCTGGTTCCGGTTGGTAATCAGTAAGGCTCGGTGGCTGTTGGTGGCTCACGGCAGATCTTGGTTTCGGCAGTGGTAGATCTCGGCTTCGGCAGTGGTAGATCTCGGCTTCGGCAAGGGTGGTGATGGCTGGTGGTTGTGGTCGATGATGATGGCTCAGTTTTGGCTTGTTCTTGGCTCGGTGAGTGGTTTCGGTAAGGGTGGCTCAGCTTCTGGTGGGCTTCGGTAGTAGGTGTTTTAGTGATGGGTTATGGGTGTCTCAGTCGGCTGTGTGCTGTCGGTAAAAGTGGTTGATGACTGTTGGTTCTCTGCTCTGTTCGTGGGTTCTCGGTGGTGAAAGCTTGTTGAGAGAAAATGAGGGAAATGAGATCTGTCTTGGCTGCGCAGGGTTTATGTTCTGAAATCGATCTAGCGTCGCGACGCTGAAATTTGCCTGGTGTCGCGACACTCAGTTATTTTAGGGTTAGGGTTATGTGTTTAGGATCTGGTGTCGCGACACGCAGGGTTTTCGCGCCGTGACGCGGGATTTTTTTTTTTTTTTGCATAACCAAGTCTTTCGACGGATAAATCCACTGGGACGCGTCTCAAGAGCTGACTCCTTACTCGGCCGTCTCTTCTGGATTGACTTTACATCTTCGTGTTTTTGTCAAATTTTTATTTTATGAAAATCCCGCTTATACTGGCTTGCTTTGTCCTGAAAAATTCCGTTTTTATTTTTCTTGCAAAACTAACACACAAAATTAAAAAGTTCACACAAAATATGAAAACAAATTACAACAAATTGCATGGGTTGCCTCCCTGCTAGTGCTAAATTTTTCTTCTTCAGTCAGACGTGACTGAAATCTATCTGTCAAGGAGGTTTCAACGTCGTTTTGGATGTCCGATTAAAGACAATCCCATGAGCGTTGCTTTTGAGGTCTCTTCCAACGGTAAGGTAGTAGAAAAATTTTTATCCCATTTAGTGCTTGTGCCACATTTTTGCTCCTTGTTGCTCCAGTGGTTCCTGCAAAGAAAGAAATAAAATCATGAGGTCTCGTATAGTGCTTGACTTTGAATGGGAGTTCCATTATGTCAAGCTTCTGGGCGATATCTTTGATTTGTACTCCCCAGAACAGTGATGTTTCTCCTGAATGCTCTGGATCTTCAATAAGGTCAGACATTTGCTCCTTCATTTGCTCTGCTTCTTGCTCCACCTTTTCTTCACATATGTATTTGAAAATTTCTGCATTCAGCTCTTCATCTGTCATCTGTGAAATACATGCTTCAAAATTGTCAACCTGAGGATGAAAAGATGTGTCAGATTTTAGGTCTTCTTCCTCTGATACTACTGGAATGGATGGTTCAGGTAGATCTTCATCAAACATCATTGTAAAGCATGCTCCAAGATCTTCATTTGAGGATTAAAAGTTTGATCCTCCGTTGTTGGTGTAGTTGGTACAAATAGATCAGCTTCATCCTCGTCAGACTGAATAATAAAAGTCAAATAGGACTTTGCTAGTTTGGCTCCTGAACTGATACCTCTGGTTGTTGATACTGCTCAGCCTCCTCCTCTATTAAGGTGTCATTGTGGATCTCTGGGTACTCGAAGGCTTTGTCAGTTTCAATCTGATTATTCTTCTTGAGGTAATTGTCTTGTTTGATCTGTCAGTCTCTGAATGAATTGCTGATTGTCTCTGAATACTTTCAAATTGATTCTGGCATGTTTCAAGCATTGTATCCAACTTTTCGTCTTGTTTCTTGACCCATCTTTGATCATGTCAATCATCTGATCTTCCTCTGATGGTTCTGATTGTTGATGAGATCGAAGGTAGATGGTGGATGAGATGGAAAATATGACGGTTCTTCGTACCTTGAATGATTCTGAAATTCTGTCCTCCACTCTAAAAAGTATAGACATTGATCACTCGGGTGGTTACCATCACAAATCACACATCTCCCCATTTCGTTCTGATGACAAATGTAGTAGTGCTTGGTTCTTCATCCAGGCTGTGATAGTTATTGGGCTGGACAACAGGCCTCAAAACCAGACTGTTGCTCCCAAATGTGGGTGTATCTTCTTGTAAGGTTCGTAATCTTTCAATTTCCCAGTAATGTCCATTTTTCAACCACCTGAAATAAAAGAAAGAAGAAAAATTATAGGTATAAATAAAGAAATTAGATACAAGTAAATTAGATCAGCTTCAAAATTAATAACTCAAGAAAATAAGTCCCCGGCAACGGCGCCAAAAACTTGACCGGAGGTAAACACACCCACGTCTAACGCAAGCGCAGACTTCAGTAGTATAAAATATCAATCCCAGAGGACTTAATTCCATAATGTTGTTATTATTATTGATACTAGTTTTTACAGTATCTAATTATGGAGAAGAGAATTGATTGCTTTTGGTTGGTTGATGTGGTTTTGCAAAATAAAATAAAAAACAAAGACGCAAAAGAAAATACTAAGAAATAAAGAAAAGACCAAGGATCTGTGTCGTGACTGTTGGATAATATGACCCATAGCGTCACTATTTGCACAGATCATTGTGTTGTTGTAGCAAATTAACTATGTAATAAGGAAATTGCACTCTCATCATTTGTGATTAGATCACCATAGATATATAAATGAAGAGAGGTCCCTATGATTAGTTCCTGGATTGAGATGATATGAGACAGTATCAGTCCACGAAGGATTAATCATTAAATATCCCTAGCCGTAGTATTATCGAGACTGGACATCGATAATGCGGAATAGGCTAGTATTGCACTTGTGTGCGTTGTGAGGGCACAACGGCATAGTTCTCATATATATAAGTGTTGGATACTTATGCAAGTGCATAGGAGGTCGTGTTTCACCGATGGTACGGGAAACAGCTTCGCTCTGGATAGACCCCTCGGAATCCCATTGGTATTATGAATATGTGTCTATGGGAGGCCGAAATCAAGGTAGGTGTGTATAGTCTTAACCTGAGACTTACATCGCTAATGCTTACGACAATCGATATACTTTAGTTGAGGTCGTCTAGGACTGTAACTAGTTCTGTGTACGCCAATGCCGGGTATATTGAGAATCGTAGTGTATTGGATGTGATGTCAAGACGGAAGTATCACTCCAGTCATAGTGGAGATGATGTCACGCAGGATACGGTATTAGTGCTCTTAAGTGATGCGCATCCAATCGTGATATTATGACCAGGTCATGAATATCCGATTATAGAGACTAGTTACCAGACATCCGATATGTGTTTCGGACGGGGCAGACACTTATCCATCCCCAGCCCAGCCCTAGCACGTGATTATCCGATACTGGGCCGATATGCACAATACATTAGTATACTACGCTTGATACAGATCTTAATATTCTTTAATGGATATGTCCGGAGAATTAGGTAGACTTGGTGCTTTGCTAGGAGTCGACCTTGTCTCGTAAATCGGTAGAACGTAGTACTTGGTACGTACGTGATTCGGATACTCCGACGACCGTATTTACTGCCAGATTATCCGGGGATCTCATGGGTCGCTTCCCGATAATCCACCGATGACGCACAACTCGCACTCTTGAATAATCTGGGATTATAATAGAAGAGAGAGAAAATTAATCTAGGATTAATAACGGAGATATTTTATCCGGGATAAAATGTCGTCTAAAGAGAGAGAACGATTAATTTGGAATTAATCGATGAATTAATATATTCGATATATTAAATGAAATTAGATTTCGACGCGGAATTAAAATTAGATTTTAATTCGGGCAAACGAGTTAATTTAGAATTAATTCGTTAGCGACGTAAATAATAATTTCGCCAGGCGCAATTATTTATTTAAATTCGATTGAATTAACGTCGCGACGTAAGCTCGGTATTTCGGAAATATCGAACCCGAACGCGTGAGTGCACGTGGGCCCACTTTCATTTGGAAACGTGTGGGGCCCACATGACACATGTCATTCTAATGCTTTGCATGTAGATAGTGTACAATGCACTCAATGTTATTGCATGGAAATTGAGTGTTTGACACTCTAAGCCATTGCATGTTTTGTGTCATAATTTTATTATTTATTTAATAAATATTATGGCATAAATATAATTGATTTTTGGTAAATCATTTTAATTAACACAAAACATTTCATCTCTCTCAAATGCTCTCTTCTCTCACGCCCAAATGGGACAATGCTCACTGGTTTTGAACCAGAAAAACGTGAGCAATAGGGAAGCAAGAGTGGTTTTTCATGGTGAGAAATCAAGTGCTAGCACACTTACAAGTCTTGCGAAGGTGGTAGGGAGGTTCGACCATGAGACGGGATCCATCCGACGAAGCTAGGAGCTCCGTTTTTCTCTTCAATTTCTGTTTTGTAGGCAGTGGACTGCATGCAGTAGGCTTACATGGCAGTGCGTTTTTGGGTCATTTGTCTTCAAATCGACTCTACCGATCAATGTGAGTATTCCGCTACCTCCGTTGATGTGTTCACACATAATTCATGTCTTGTTTTGATCTTGGGACCTTAGAAAAACCAACAATGGCATCATGAGCTAATGTTGCAAGCATGAAATTTAGGGTTTAAAATTTGGGTAAATGATTTTGAGCATGATTTGAATAAATTGCTTGTTTGAGTATGCTTATAACATGTTTAAATTCATTTTGGTTGGACTAATTTGATGAAAAATGATTTGGAATTATTTTCCCCAAAATTAAGTCCTTGGCCGAATGGTGTAATGTTTTTGGGATCTTGGATTTTTTGTTTTTTAATTCATTTGATGAGTTAGAATCGATTAGGTTGATGTTAATTTGAATCGAATTGGATTGGATTTCGAATTGACGAAAAAACCCCAAAATCTTTGAGTTGGCCGAATGACTTATGCCCTAATGTCTTGGTGTTTTTGATTTTGTGACATTGGATGTGTATAAAATCAAATCGGATGGTGATTTAATGTCGATTGTAGGTCGATTGGATTGAAACCAAATCGGACAAAAATCCCTTCCTTGGCCGAGAGCATTGAAGCATGTTTATGGGTTTGATTTTTCATTATGTGTGTTTGACATGTGATAATGAATTGAATATGATTAATTGGACTAATTTGGTGTTTTAAAAATGTTGATTTAGTTGATTAATCATATAATGCACTTTTTGTAATTAAATTGTGAATTGGATTTTGGATTTAATTAATTTGGCCTAATTTTGGAAATTGGAATTTAAATTGTAATTGGGCCTATTGGGCTTGATTTATCAAGTTTGGTTTAGGCCAAATGGATTGGATCCAATTGGGCCCAAAACTTAACCATAAAGCCCAATTGCGACTAATGAACCTTTAAAGTTCAATTGGGCCTAATGGGCCAAGATTGATTTATGGGCTTATGGGGTAAATCCCGGATTGGACTTTGGTTATCGGTTTGACCCGAGTTGACCAAAGTCCACGCCTTAAGAAATCAATCAAAAGCCCATTGGACTTTAATTGAATTGACGTTGGACGTTAATCGGTCTTTGAGACGCGTTACGATTAGATTTGGAATTTAAATCGTAAAAGGTTTATTAATAAAAGTGTAATATTTAATTTGAATTGAATAGTGAATTAGTATTAAATACATGTTAAATTAGATTTAATGATGTAGTTTAATTTAATTCATGAATTCGTACTTTGAGTACTTATTCGCAAAAACGAGTTTGACTCGAACAAAATCAAATCGTTGTTTGAACATTGGATGATCACTTAATTATCAGATTAATTAATTTGATTAGATTGATTGATAGCATGCTTATGTGTGTGAATACGTGGTTGTGTTGAATGAATAATGTATATCGGATGGATATTAGTCGGGTGGGCAATTTTAGAAATTGTTGTAATAAATTCGATTTATTAAATTGGACCTGCGTGTCCAGCCTTATCACCTTCTTTCTCTTTGTATTCTCTTCTCACCTATTCCCCTCTATATAATGAGGTTTCTTTAGAAGTGTAGTGTAACGGGTAGAAGTAATACAAGTGCTAGCTTGAGTGAGAAGGGAGAGATTTGATCTAGGATCAATGTGTTAAGTATCCATCCGCATATCATTATTATTTTATTTCATACTCGCTTTATTATGTATTTAGAATGCATGTTTAAGGGTGTATGATGATGAGACCTTAACAAAGATAATTAAATTGGTAGCCAATTTGCACGCAAAAAGCCCTCATCAAATATCATGCGTTTTTCCTTCCATTGAGTGATTCTTACTCAAGATCCGAGATTGGCAGGGTTGTTGGCCAAAGTCAAGCCCTTGTCCTTCAAAGATGTGTTTTAATCACGAGGCTTTGTTCCATATTGGTGTCTTGTCCAAGTTGTGGTTTGTTGGCCAAAGTCAAGACCACTTCTTGTCCAATGACATTGATTACGAAGCTTCCATGTCAATGGGTCCGCGCTTGACTGGGATCACTAGGTTTGTTGTGCCAAAGCCAAGGCCTAGTTGATTCAGAGGAAAAAGGTTAGGGTATATATTGGATATATAGCATATATAAGATATATGTTTAGGACTTGGATGTCCACCTACTGGATCTAGGAGTTGGATTAGATCCAATTGATCTTCGAGATCTACCTAGTTAATTATCATACAATTTGTTGGCCAAAGTCAAGATTGTGTGATATTTAACGGGATCCTAGCCCACTAGGAAACACGGTTTCCCGAGTACTCGACAGAGGGTTAGAGGCTCGACGAAAAATAGTGGGAGGCAAGTATTGAATTTGCAACATTCGTTCGAATACTCGCTAAACACGCTCATTTATTTTACTCGTCATATTAATCAAAAGTATTAGTTGGACTAATATTTTATGTTGTTTTAAAATATATATAGTTGGACTATATACAAACTCATTCAATATATAGTTGATTTTATAATTGGATTATAGTAATCAATATAATTGAATTAAATGATAGTTGATTTTATAATGGGATTATAGTAATCAATATTAAAATTATAGTTGATTAAATAATTGGATTATTGTAATCATTATAATAAATAGTACCTTATTAAATTGATTAAATAGTTGGACTATTGAAATCAAGAAAGAATTGAAAAGTTGAATATTTAAAATATATAATCATTGGATTAAATGTTTTAAATGATTTAATTTTCAATTGGGAATAAATAATAGGTTAAAAACTTATTATGACTAAGCCCATAATTAAGCAAATAGTAGAGCATAAAGTCTTTGGAAGATTTATGTGATGATGACTTTAGTGCTTAATTAATATACTTATCATAAATCTATCTTTAGATTTAAAAGTATTAAATTGCAATTAATAATTCTTAGAGAATTAATTGACTATTCTAGTGGAGAAAGTCAAAGTTTGCAATTGGGCATGTAGCACAAGGTGCACATCATTTCGATATTCTAAACCCAAGGCTTGGCCAAAGGTTTGTGAAATATTGAAAAGATAATTGACATATCCCAAAGTGACTACCATTTGGATATGGAAGACACGAAGGAATTAAAGAAAGGCGAGGCTCTAACTTTAAAAATATTTGTCAAAGTTATGTTTACTACTACTAGTATTAAATTGGATTTTAAATACTTAGTGTGGTACATAAACATATATGTATTGACGTTCAGAATCCGCTGTGAGCTGGATACTGGCTTCAAGCCGAGATTTCTCTGCGAATTGGAAACGGGACGAAAGTCGCTGTTTCGACCGTAGATACCTAAGTTTAGGAACTACCCTTTGGGTATGTACTTAAATTAGGAAATGTTATAATGTAACTAGTTTGACTAGAGACATTATCTCTATATCAGTGTTTAATCCGATGCGGATAAAACCTTTATATTCTAGAACACTAAAGTGTTTCATTATATAAAGATGATACTGAGATAAATACATTAGATGTAAATAACATAATTTATATTTTGAATATAAATAAAATCTCAAACATATAAAATGACAAATAAATAGCTCAAATTGATTTGATCAATAGAGACTTATTTGTGGCATTGTTGTCTGGGACACAATTAAACAAGACTCGTATATCCACACTTTTGAAGAGTGGGTACTAGGACTGATTGACTATTCAAATAAGGTCTACGAATCTAGTTTATTAGGTTAATACCTAAAATACTATTTACTTGGTAATAGTAAAAGGCCACCGATCTGTTAGCCCTATTCATGGTGAAGTAAGTGGGCCCATATCTAGCTAGGCTAGATGTGAACATGAATATTTCGTGACCTTAACGGATGTGCATCACGTTATGGTTATGTGTTTCTTTTGAAGAACACAAATCGAAACTTTGAGTTTCGACACGAAGTAACAAACAGATCGGCTATAGTATTATGCCGCCACGGTAAGACCGTATTGGAAAATACTTAAGCAGTAAGTTTCATACGTACATGAAAGAGTACGGTATTCTTTCATGTGAGGACTCCTCCCGAGACACGTCAGTTAGACGGTGTGTCAACTAAAACCGAATTTTGTTGGACATGATAAGGTTTATCACGAGTCGCTCTGAGCTACTATTTCCTTCAACAGGATATGTATTAACAGTGCAAAACTTATTTAGAATAAGGTTCCATATAAATCTGTTTGACAGATATCATATAGGATATGAACAGGGAAGAAACGAGGTTTCTCATTCCTGATAATTTGGGTATGCCAGGCATAGCGTTTGGATGATACCAAACTAAGACCCAAATTGGATAAGTGCCAATATAGGTTATCCTAAGGGAAACCATAAGTATAGTACTTATAAATCTCACATGAGAACAATGTGATTGTTGCTCACCATGCGGTTTTCCTGAGAGGAATACCGATATGCAGTGGTCAGTGGGAGGATAGTGATACTCGATGAAAATCGGAGTAATACTGTTCAAGGCACGAAGTCCTTAATGGAACACAAATAGTTCATCTATGATGAACTATACCATTAATCTTCAAATACACAAGAAACTCGTAGATCGGATAGAGTCAGAAAACAACCTAGGGTATGGGTTTCTGATCTAACCTCATAAAGATGTCAATCTTATGGAGGTATACCATCCGACTACGTTTTGAGGAAGTGATACGAGGTATCGACTCCCTATTATGGCAAAGTGCCATGAGTCCGAAATGGATTCCATGTATAACAACTATTTTGGATACTAGGTTGTACCACAAAGCATTGTGCCTATTGGTACATTAAACGTCTTCAAGGAAGACATACATGGATGGCAACATACCAACGTACAAAGCTAGGCTTTTGACGGAAAGGTATCGTTATCAACATTGTGTTAATAACGGTTCAACCTTTTTACTGTTGCCATGGTAAATCCATTTTGAAGATGCTTGTTGATAACTGTATATTTCATTTATGAAATATGTCAGTTACAAAATCAAAATCGCTTTCCTGAAAAGGAAACCTTTTGGAGGATGTTTACAACATCCTGACGATTTTGTATAACCGACAAACAAGGTTTGCGGGTTATTCGATCCATGTTTGGATTGAAGCAAGCATAAGGTTCTTGGAACTGACGTTTTGAAATAATCATAATGGTTTATGATTTAACTCAAAACGAAATAATTCTTGTGTATATAAGGAGGTTAGTGGGAGAGCGCACTGACAGTGAAATTCCCATAAAGCAATTGGTGAAAGCTTGGCTTTCATAGATATTCTTTCAATAGAAATTCTCCGTAGAATTCTGGGGAGTAACAACCTTTATTCAGGGAATAAAGATCTACTGGGATAGATTTGGAGTTGTTAACACTCTCTGGGAAATTGTACATTTAAAATGTACTTGTATTGGTGTCTCATACGCTTCGAGCATATGGAGTCACAATCAGGTCAATCCAAGTGATAGTCACTGGATTGAAGTTAAGAACATCTGTTAGTATCTCTGAGAACTAAAGATGTTGTCTTAAACTATGGAGAAGGAGAACTTGAAGTGACTGGGATCACTACTGCAAGTTTCCAAACAATTAAAACTACGGTACTATAAAGTTTGAATAACGGGACAGTGAGCT
Organism: Zanthoxylum bungeanum; assembly: GCA_019454045.1. Taxonomy (NCBI): domain Eukaryota; kingdom Viridiplantae; phylum Streptophyta; class Magnoliopsida; order Sapindales; family Rutaceae; genus Zanthoxylum; species Zanthoxylum bungeanum. The sequence continues at coordinate 60,407 of SKCR01035671.1, read as the reverse complement.
GGAAATCTTCCGAGCAAGATAACTGTTGCCGAATAAACAACAATTGCGGATTATTGCTGCAGCTGAGGCAGCAATAGAAGTCTTTTGGGTCGAAAGTAAATCTAATTAGATTAGATATAGTTCTGTTAGCAGCTGAGCTAGGCGTCAGCACAAGCTAAGGAATTAAAGGTCTCATCGACGATCCAGATATATACTTCTATATCATCTGATTCGTTCGGATCATACATCGTGGCGATGTGATGATCGTGTAAATCGCGTCAGACGATAATTAAGCAAATCCGCTGACGAAAACCTTTCCTCAGCAATTTGAGCGAATTGTACATAGTTCGGGTGTTAGACACTCGAGTGACTGGCTATGTGCCAAGTGGGAGATTGTTGGATAATATGACCCATAGCGTCACTATTTGCACAGATCATTGTGTTGTTGTAGCAAATTAACTATGTAACAAGGAAATTGCACTCTCATCATTTGTGATTAGATCACCATAGATATATAAATGAAGAGAGGTCCCTATGATTAGTTCCTGGATTGAGATGATATGAGACAGTATCAGTCCACGAAGGATTAATCATTAATATCCCTAGCCGTAGTATTATCGAGACTGGACATCGATAATGCGGAATAGGCTAGTATTGCACTTGTGTGCGTTGTGAGGGCACAACGGCATAGTTCTCATATATATAAGTGTTGGATACTTATGCAAGTGCGATAGGAGGTCGTGTTTCACCGATGGTACGGGAAACAGCTTCGCTCTGGATAGACCCCTCGGAATCCCATTGGTATTATGAATATGTGTCTATGGGAGGCCGAAATCAAGGTAGGTGTGTATAGTCTTAACCTGAGACTTACATCGCTAATGCTTACGACAATCGATATACTTTAGTTGAGGTCGTCTAGGACTGTAACTGTTCTGTGTACGCCAATGCCGGGTATATTGAGAATCGTAGTGTATTGGATGTGATGTCAAGACGGAAGTATCACTCCAGTCATAGTGGAGATGATGTCACGCAGGATACGGTATTAGTGCTCTTAAGAGATGCGCATCCAATCGTGATATTATGACCAGGTCATGAATATCCGATTATAGAGACTAGTTACCAGACATCCGATATGTGTTTCGGACGGGGCAGACACTTATCCAGCCCCAGCCCTAGCACGTGATTATCCGATACTGGGCCGATATGCACAATACATTAGTATACTACGCTTGATACAGATCTTAATATTCTTTAATGGATATGTCCGGAGAATTAGGTAGACTTGGTGCTTTGCTAGGAGTCGACCTTGTCTCGTAAATCGGTAGAACGTAGTACTTGGTACGTACGTGATTCGGATACTCCGACGACCGTATTTACTGCCAGATTATCCGGGGATCTCATGGGTCGCTTCCCCGATAATCCACCGATGACGCACAACTTGCACTCTTGAATAATCTGGGATTATAATAGAAGAGAGAGAAAATTAATCTAGGATTAATAACGGAGATATTTTATCCGGGATAAAATGTCGTCTAAGAGAGAGAACGATTAATTTGGAATTAATCGATAATTAATATATTCGATATATTAAATGAAATTAGATTTCGACGCGGAATTAAAATTAGATTTTAATTCGGGCAAACGAGTTAATTTAGAATTAATTCGTTAGCGACGTAAATATAATTTCGCCAGGCGCAATTATTTATTTAAATTCGATTGAATTAACGTCGCGACGTAAGCTCGGTATTTCGGAAATATCGAACCCGAACGCGTGAGTGCACGTGGGCCCACTTTCATTTGGAAACGTGTGGGGCCCACATGACACATGTCATTCTAATGCTTTGCATGTAGATAGTGTACAATGCACTCAATGTTATTGCATGGAAATTGAGTGTTTGACACTCTAAGCCATTGCATGTTTTGTGTCATATTTTATTATTTATTTAATAAATATTATGGCATAAATATAAATTGATTTTTGGTAAATCATTTAATTAACACAAAACATTTCATCTCTCTCAAATGCTCTCTTCTCTCACGCCCAAATGGGCACAATGCTCACTGGTTTTGAACCAGAAAAACGTGAGCAATAGGGAAGCTAAGAGTGGTTTCTCATGGTGAGAAATCAAGTGCTAGCACACTTACAAGTCTTGCGAAGGTGGTAGGAGGTTCGACCATGAGACGGGATCCATCCGACGAAGCTAGGAGCTCCGTTTTCTCCTTCAATTTCCTGTTTTTGTAGGCATGGACTGCTGCAGTAGGCTTACATGGCAGTGCGTTTTTTTTGGGTTCATTTGTCTTCAAATCGACTCTACCGATCAATGTGAGTATTCCGCTACCTCCGTTGATGTGTTCACACATAATTTCATGTCTTGTTTGATCTTGGGACCTTAGAAAAACTCAACATGACTCCACACAATATTATTATAAAGATGATGATCTCTTATCTTATGTGTAATAAATCAGTTGCTAATCCTGGAACAAAAACGAAATTGTTAAAAGCCTCTGTCTGGTCAGACGCAAATACCCAGTTAACCATTGAACCATATTTCTTGTCAACCAATTACCTGGATTCATTAATATTAAGTTCTAATATGGGCTACCCCCCCGCCCGACAGGTATTGTCTATCCTGTAAGGAAATCTATTCAAGGGTTATTTATCCTCAAGGAAGATCCGTGGCTATTAATCTAAGGCTGAAACCTAAAATCCATATAGATTCATTTAATTTATACCATATCAATCTTTTTGGTGATCAGACAATAAGAAGCATTAAGCTTAAGACTCAATAAACAAACTAAAGAATACCCATAAAAGAAAATCAATTATTAAGCCTAGTAATATTGTATTTCATCACTTCCCTAGAATAAATAAAACTGGGTTAGAGAATCCAAATTTAATATTTCTTATCTAGGAATCTCCTTATTATAATATATAATTATTTATATTCTACTTTCTCAGGATTAATAATGTTAAACATTTAAAACCAGCCATATAGGTGGTAATCCATTTAGTCCATTACACTAGCCATATAGGCGGTAATTATCTGTCACATAAAGACCAGCCATACATGCGGTAAAGTAATTTATATTTAAACCCGACCATATAGGCGGTAATAAAGTATGGCATTAATTAATCCGGTTAAATTATAATTTATAAATTATAAATAAGTGAGATTTACCTAGATAATTATATTAAATGTTTCACCTTTACCCCCAGCGGAAATTTAACTACAAAACTAAAAGAAAAGAGAAGGGAAGAAGAACTACTACTATTATTACTGAAAATTAATACATAATTAAAAATATTATTTATATAACAAAACTAGATACAATCCTCTAAAAACAGGGAAAAGCTCCCAAGGAAAGCACCAGAGAAATGAATGCTGAAGGCCTCAATTTATAGGCAAATTCTGCGTCTGGCGTCGTGACGCCAACTTCCTTCTTGTGTCGCGATGCTGGCTCTGTTGACTTGGTCCACGCGGCATGACTTTTTGACTATGGACGCGTTTTCGTCGGTCCAATAGGATTTTGACACGTGGCATGCGGTGAGATTCGGTCCAATGGCATCTTGACAAGTGGTAGAAGATGATTCACCGATGATTCGGTCCATTCAGAAGGTGACACATGTCACGTGGAATGTCGGCACCATAGAATCACGACACATGTCCAGGCGTATTTTAGCATGATCGATTCTGATGATGACACGTGTCACGGCGCACGTTAGCATGATCGGCGCACGTTAGCATCCGGCGCATTTTAGCAAATTTGTTCTGACTGGTCCACGTGTCCAGCGCAAGTTAGCAGGTGGCGCATGTTAGACGTCGCGACACAGAAGGCTTGCGCGTCGCGACGCGGCCAAATTATAAAAATGCCATTTTCATCATTTTTCACTGTTTTGGCCCTAAATTGCTTCCAATGCTTTCCAAACTTTATTTATCTGCAAAATAACAATAAAACATATCAAAACGTTCACCAAATCCGAGAAACTATACAAAAATTAGGTTAAATGAGTGTGAAATAGTGATATAATTACCACTCATCACAACCAATAGGCTTAATGCCTTCTGGTGCATCAACCAGTGTCCAAACTTGGTTGATACATGGAATCCATTTCGGACTTCATGGCATCTTGCCATAGAGCGGAGTTGATACCTTGTATCGCTTCCTCATACGTTGTTGGTTCATCATCATCAATAAGATTAATATCTACATGAGGTGAGATCAGAAACCCATACCTCTTAGGTTGCTTTCCGACTCTCTCCGATCTATGCGGTTTTTGTGTATTAGAAGATTATGGAACAGTCTTATCCCTGATGGACTCTTCGTGTTCTATGAGGGGGTCGGTGCCAAGAACAGTATAACTCTGATTTTCATCGAGTTTTACTCTCCTCCCACTTGCCACTGTATTCATGAATTCCTTTCTAGGAAAAACGGATGGAGAGCACAAATGTTTTGTTCTCTTGTGGGTTGTAGAAGCAATATCCTTTGGTTTCCCCGGATAACCTACAAATAGGCACTTATCCGATTTGGATTCTAGTTTGATATTATCCAAATGTTTAACGTATGCCCAACATCCCCAAATCTTCATGTATTAGAAACTCGTTTCTTTCCTGTCCATATTTCATATGGAGTCTGTCCAACAGACTTGACGGAACCTTATTCAAATAAGTATTGCACTGTTTATGCGTATCCCCAGAAGGAAATTGGTAGCTTTGAGCGACTCATCATAGACCTTACCAATCCAACAAAGTTCGGTTTCCTCCGTTCGGACACACACCGTTCAATTGAGGTGTTCCGAGAGGAGTCAACTGTGAAAGAATATCATATTCTTTCAAGTAATTTTGAAACTCATTGCTTAAGTATTCTCCACCGCGGTCCAACCACAATGTTTTAATACTTTTGCCGGTCTGTTTTCTACTTCGTGTCGAAACTCTTTGAATTTCTCAAAAGTTTCCGACTTGTGTTTCATGAGATACAAATACCATAACACGATGCATCATCTGTAAAGGTTACAAAGTATTCATATCCACCTCTAGCCTGGCTAGACATGGGCCCGCATACGTCACTATGAACTAGGGCTAACAGTTCGGTGGCACGTACACCTTTACCACTAAAAAGTGTTTTAGGCATTTTCCTAATACACAAGATTCACATACATCATATGAATTATGATCAAATCCGTCCAAGTACCCATACTTCGAAAGTGTGGATATGCTAGTTTTGTTAATGTGTCCCATACGACAATGCCACATATAAGTTTCATCTGTTTTACTCATTTTGAGCCTTTTGTTTGTCATGTTTATATATTTGAGATTCGTTTATATTCAAAATATAAAGACCATTATTAACATCTACTGTACATATCAAAACATTATCTTTATATACAAAACACCCAGTGTTCCGGAATACAAAGGTATACCCGCATCGGGTTAAACAAGATACAGAGATGATATTCCTAGTCAAACTAGGTACAAAATAACAGTCCCCTAAGTTAATTATATGCCCCGAAGGCAGATTCAAAATATAGGTGCCAACGACCAAAACAACGACTCTTGTCCCATTTCCGACTTGGAGGTCGATCTCTCATGAAGCCAGTCTCCTGCTAATCTGCAAATCATGCACATCAGTACATATATGAGTACCACATCCAGAATCAAAAATCCAATTTTTAAAACCAGTAGTGGACATGTTTATTTCAATAACTAACATACCTGAGGCTGGAGCATTGCCCGCCCTCGCTTCCTTCAAGTCCGCCTGGTACTTATCGCAGTCACGCTTCCAGTGACCCCATTTGCCATAATGTAGGCAGACGTCTTGGGATATGTCCTTCGTCTTCCTAGAAGACTGTGATGATTTAGCCTTGCCCTTCTTTTTCTTTTTCTTCACACCCACAGAAGCCTTCGGCCAAGCCTTGGCCTCCTTGGATGTCGAAGTAAGATGCGCCTCGCGCTTCTTGCCTTTTTGAAGCTTTGGCTCTGCCTCTTTCAGCATTGTCATCAACTCTCCAAGAGACTTCTCTTGGTTCATCATATTGTAGTTCATGATGAACCCGCCCCAGCAATCGGGCAGAGACTGTAAGATCAAATCTATTGAAGTCTCGGCATCAAAGGTAATGCCCAGCTGACCTAGTTGTTCGATGTCAGTAATCATCTGTGACATATAGTGTTCGACAGATGTACCCTCTGACATGCGCGAGCGAAAGAGCTTCTTTTGCAATTCATACTTCTGCGATCTAAGGTTAGATCTGTGAAGGTCCTTCAATTTCAGCATCATGTTATAAAGATTAAATCTTTTGTTCTGACGACGAATTGAGGTGTCATTGCGGCAAGCATGACAGATTGAGCGGTAAAGTATCATCTCTCGATGAGTCTTCCAAAGTTCATGATCAACTGCCCGCTCATGTCCGGGCTCAGGCCCGAGAGGTCTATCTATAACATAGAGCAACTTCTCGGCTCCCAGGACTATCCTGAGATTCATCTCCTAATCTAGAAAATTGGAGTCGTTAAAGACATTGTCACCATGATGATGTCTTTAACGTTAAGCTTTCCAGCCATCTCGATTGCAATAGTCCAACTATCCAATCAATGATTTCGGGTACACTCAAATATAATGGTTACTATAGTCCAACTATATAACCAACTACAAGTGGAGTAGTGTTTGAGTACAGTCTAACTGTTCAAAGAAAATAATAAAATAATTAGTCCAACTAATATTTATAATGACGATAAATAATAGAAGAGTGCGTATTAGCGAGTATTAAATAAAATTACAAATTTAACACTGGCCTCCCACTATTTTTTGGCGAGCCTCTAACCCTCTGTTGAATACTCGGGAAACCTAGTTTCCTAGTGGGCTAGGATCCAGTTAAATAACACACAACCATGACTTTGGCCAATAAGCTGTATGAAACTTAACTAGGTAGATCTCTAAGATCAATTGGATCCCATCCAATTCCTAGATCCGGTAGGTGGACCACCAAGTCCAAAACATATATCCAATATATCATCCTAACCTTTTCCTCTGAATCAACTAAGCCTTGGCTTTGGCTCAACAAGCTTATGATTCCAGTTAAGCGCGACCCATTGACATTGGGAAAACTTCATAATCCACGTCGATGAACATAAGTGACCTTGACTTTGGCCAACAAATCACAACTACCCAAGACATTTTTTTTAATGCCAGTGGAGAATCTCGAGACATGAACCAATCCATGTCAATCTTTACTGCATAAGAAACTATTCTATCTACAATGATTATATCATCATCTGTTCTAATCTAGAATCTATTCTAGAAATCTGCAACCATAATTGAAGTCAGAAAACATATATAAAATATGCATGCAGTGGATAAAAGTTTAATTCTATCTAAATAATAGAATAAGGAAAATAATAAGCGACAATTTTCATAATATTACACACTGCATTAGTTATGGATTTTTAACTTAGTAGTGCCTCCCACTACTTTACGTAATACTGTAATCCCCAACGGAAAATGAGAATTCAATAATTAAATCGAATTCCATAATGGGAAGTGGACCCCATAAATATACTTCGACTCACAGGTTTGGCACGTTCTCGCCAACGAATATCAATCACACTCGCTGTGACTCTTGATTTTTTCCTTACCGTTTCTCATTGTGACAGCTTTGGCACGTTCACAGGAGGCGTATGAAGGCTTCACTTGTCAATGACAAACTCAAACTACCGATGTAGTCCTGACAGCTTTGGCACGTCCATGATTTCCATTTTCACTTGAATTTGTCTCTTATCATATAAGTTCTACCGGCGCAAATGAACTACCTTCAACCATAACTGCACAGCTTTGGCACGTTACAGTTATAGCATCATGAAAATATTTACATCCGTATTGACAAGGTGGACGAAGAAATAAGTATTCATAATACTAGTCACTTTATAAAACCTTATTTAACGGGGATTTTCCTAACAGATGTAATTCATTATATTTAATCAAATTAAATAAATACATGCATGTAAAAAGTAAAGATTATATTAAATATCAAATTTAAAGGACTAATCATATCATAGGTACAGAATCAGACTTACTCTGATACCATTTTATTGGGGTTTTATCAGGCGACACAGTGGAAGGAGCGCGGTTCGGGCGAAATCGTAGTTTAAAATTTTTAAACTTACGAATAAATTATTCAATATCCAATATCAATAATTCATTCATATTTCACCTAAAATTATTTATTCGATATCATATAACGACATAAATAATATAAAAACTCCGCGAAACTTTTACAAAAATATATTTCCGCAAAATAGCATAAAACACGTTTCCGGCCGAACCGACCAACCAATGCACATGTGGACTGTCCAGGTCAGCCCCAAAAATATTTGGACAGTTCGTGGGCTGCCCGAACAATGACCAATTCACTGTTTGGGCCGTTGTTACCCGGTAATGCCGTTTTTCACCGTTTTCTCGTATTTTCACTCCGAAAATTTTTTCGGTAATTATTTTTCTTGGGAAATTAAAATAAATTTATTTCTTTTAATTACTTGATACTTAAAAAATTGAAATTTTTCCCAAGAAATCATATTTCTTGAAAATTACCGTTTAACCCATAAACTTTGTATTTTGTTCATTTTAGTCCTCAAATTGTCAAATACAATTTTGGATGATTCCAAATTATTTATAAAATGATTTTCAATATGTCCAACATATCAAAATATAAATTACAATAAAATCCCTACTAAATTCCAAAATTGCCCAGAAGGCCCTTAAGGATTTCAAATTTTATAATTTTGTCTAATCTTATTCAAAACAAGTCAAAATCAAATCCAATCAATCCCAAATTTAATATGCATCATATACACAACATAATATATCACATATATAAAATCCCTAAAATTGGAATAGGTTAAGAAGCCTAATTTCTCAAATTATTCCAATTGATCAATTTACACTAAATTGAATAAATTCAACACTTTAATCAATTCTTTAACACACCCCTCACCACTTTGAAACAACTCAAGAACAATTCTAGGTCATAAATGAGTAGCCTTAAAACTCTAGAATGGCAACTTGATTACTAATTAATCAAAAGAATGCTTAATAACCATTTATAAGCATACTTAGTTCATACACACAAGCAACATCAATCCAACAAGTTCCCAATCAATTAATTTACATAAGTAAATAGTAGAGAAAATTCTAAGCAACACATATTGAAGCTTAGAAATATGGAAACAATTTTCAAGTTGAAGAAAACAAGAAAATACTTATAATATCAAATTTTTCCCAAGCTTTTCCTTTTTATTCTTCAACTTTCTCTCAAACTTTACTTAGTAAATATTTGGTAACTTGTGTTCATAATGGAAAATGAAACAAAAAAAACTTATATATGTTTCTCCAAATGGGCGTGAGTTTGAGAAAGCAAAAATAAGATTTTTGTTAATTTCATTTCAATTTCATTTAGTTAGGTTACTTGTTCCATTTGATAACAATTATCAAAAAGTAAATCTAACAAGTGAACCAATTAAAATGGTGCCATTTCCTAACATTAATCATTGTAAAAGATATTTATAAAACAATTACTTTAATCATTTAACATTTAAATAATTAAATAATTAAATACAAATATCTTAAATATATGTATTATATTTACATTAAGTATCTCAAATACATATATTAATGATATATGTCAAATATCTCAATTGACACTTAATTCATGTGTATTTAATAATATCAAATATTAAATACAAATTTCGTGTATCAAATATGTCAAATACAAATTAATAATATCAATTTGACACTTAATTCATTAGGTCTCTTTGCATGTATTTTTCATTTAACGGTTAAACGATTTATAAATAATTTCTATTATTCATAAAAGTTGTCCTAGTGCTATACGAGTATATTTCATTAGTGATACTCTCTAGATTCAGGCATATCCATCATGAAATCAAATTTCGTGTCCATAATTTACCCACCCGTAAATTATGACGACCACAGATAAACTCGCTGAATCATACTGGTTGAGGTCATTGCATACGTATAATCCTTCCGTCACAGGTATCCGGATTATCCCAGAGATATAGATATAAATGTCAAATCTCTATAGGTATAATCATGTCGACGTATCTATTAGCAATCTTCTAAATAACACTCGGAACTTAATTCTTAAATATACCACGATCATGGATTTAACAGATTGCTAATCATATAATGAATACCTATGCCCTATACGCAGGACTGCCGGATCCTATCTTGATACACAGGATATCATGAGCATGAGTCCACACCCAACGAACAGGTGGAGGTCTGATCTTAGTAGATCGATGACGTGACTGCTATCTAAGTATGGAGGATAACTCATATATCTACAGTGCTATCTCAAGTTAAAGAATCACTATGCTACTCAACCCGAGAAGATTCCAATTGACATTGATGTACCATCTATTAGGTAATCTTCGGTGAGTCGTTCAGTGTTTATCAAATAAACACTTACACATCTATACGAGTCTTCCGAGACTCATGGTTCATTGGGATAAACCATCAGACCAAGTCCGATATATGACATATACTAGTCTCAGCGGATTTTACTAACCGACTCGTGTCGGTAAATCTTGACCAGGAAATTAATTTGATAATATATATCTAGTAGTGACACTTCTCAATATCAATTACAAGCTATGTTGTAATTGCGCACTACATATATATTATTAAGTCTTTGTCTAATATATATATATATATATCACTAAACATTATTTAGTTTCAATCTAATGAATTAGATCGAATATATATTATAAAAGACAAGAGGTGCAACCATAAATAAGTAATATTAAAAAAAAAAAGGTATTGCTCGTATTCATGAATCAGACATAAATACGATCCGGATTGGCGCTCCGAGCACCAACCCTAACAGAGATCAAATATCATTGATCTTGAAATTTAAACTGTAAACTTTGAGCCATGATCATAAACATGAATCGTAAACTAAAACATGAGCAGAAGAGCTGTAAACATGGTTAGTAAACTGTGACCATTAGCTGATAACTATAACATGACTTAAGGTTATTACAATATCTTGAAGTTATAAACTTAAAATGAAGCTAAAACCATGACTGAAAACTGCTTAACATTAACTTGTAGATTTGACTAAACTATATACGTGATAACATGTATGCAACCTGAATACATGGCTTGGAACTATGCAAATGACTTGAATTTACAAACTTGAACTGTAAATTAATTTATGAACTGAAAGCATAAACATAAACTGAGACTGAAAACTATAATATAAACTGAAAATGTAACCCTGAAGTAGATTGTGAACTTGACATAAAAACTGTAAAATGTGAATTGAGATCATGACTTAAAATTATAACACGCATGTAAATCATCAACGTGAAACCATGATGTGGGATATAGGAACTGGGCGACGCAAGCTGTCCCGGGCTCGCGGCCCGGTCGGGAGTACGGAGTAGCCCGCGGGGGACTAAACCGGAGAATATAGAGTCGCCACCCGGTGTGAACCGGGAAAATGAGATTTAAGGCCGCGCTCACCCCTCGCAAGGGAAGACCTCAAACCATTTGGGTTCGGAATGGTCCCTTACTTATGTCACTTGTAATGAAAGGATTTATGTAATAATTTAATCAGGTTTAAGTAACACTTATTTCCAAGAGTATCATGCTTCTAAATTCACATGCATACATCAACAAGTTCATCACAACATGCAACATCACATGGAAATCTCATGAATATTTCTCAATCATATGATAGGGAAAACTAAGAACAACCTAATCATGCTTGAGTACTACCTCATGAACATATTACCCAAATAACATGCTAACAACCTAATCATGCTTGAATATCATCCCAAGAACACATCGAATGGGTGAATGAAGGAATACAAATAATATGGTTGGCTACATAATGCAAGGGAGATCATCCAAAAGGCAGTGGTGCAAGAAATATGATGAGACAGACTTAGTTCAGTGGGTGCGTGTTCGCGTAGCGTTTGAAAACGTGTTCGAACGGTAAACAGAAGGTTCGCGTTCGTATAGCGTTCGAGAACACATTCGAACGGAACCAGACCTGATGTATGATAAGATTAAGAAAGTGCATGTGCGTTCGCGTAGCGTTCGAGAACGCGTTCGAACGGTAAACAGAAGGTTCGCGTTCGTATAGCATTCGAGAACGCATTCGAACGGAACCAGACCTGATGCATGATGAGACTAAGGAAGTGCGTGTGCATTCACGTAGCGTTCGAGAACGCGTTCGAACGGTAAACAGAAGGTTCGGGTTCATGTAGCGTTCGAGAACGCGTTCGAACGGAACCAGACCTGATGCATGCAACACAAAGAATAAAGACAACAATGTCAAGCTCAGTATGTCCGATCAAACGTATCTTACATCCAACCGAACACACATCAACCGGCGCGGCAAAGCATCGTGGTAAAGGGCTTTAACCCCTCCTCATAGGGGATCTTTCATTCCACTTACTAAGCCCATGCGCTCGATTGAATCATGCATACAAAGAATTAAAAGCAATAATATCAAACGTAGTATGCACGATTGAACGTATCTTGCATTCAACTGAACACACATCAACCGGCGCGGCGAAGCATCGTGGTAAAGGGCTTTAACCCCTCCCCATAGGGGATCTTTCATTGCACTTACTAAGCCTCATGCGCTCGATTGAATCATGCATACAAAGAATTAAAAGCAATAATATCAAACGTAGTATGCCCGATTGAACGTATCTTGCATTCAACCGAACCACATCAACAGCGCGGCGAAGCATCATGGTAAAGGGCTTTAACCCCTCCCTATAGGGGATCTTTCATTCCACTTACTAAGCCATGCGCTCGATTGAATCATACATAAATAAGCAACATGCAGAATTCAAGTGACGAAAAATAAATAAGCAACATGAAACAAAAGAAGGTGCCGTTTACTCAAGCGGTACGTGGAGTTGTATACCAAGTACAGAACGCACTACCGTCCATTCAGATTCGGCTACGGAATTTACGTCTGGGTTTCCATCCTATACCACAAGAGACTTTCCATCCTATATACCACAAGAGACGACACTCTTTCATTCATCCAATACCCACAACACGCATCATACACACACAAGATTCAACAAATAATTAAAATACAGTCGAAATAAATAAAAAAATCAAATAAAGATGGGTGTGGAAAGTACCTCAGGTCTAACCTTTTAAGTCGTCTTCGGACTTGCGTTTCGCGGAGATCGGAAGGGGTAAAAGCTCCTTATTCTTTCGGTTCACTGGTTCAGCGTCTTAGCTCACTGTTTTACTGCTTTGCTCGCCGTCTGGTCTCCGTTTTGCTGCTGTTTCTTCTGTATTTTCTGCTCACTGTTCAGGTCACTGTCTTAACGTTTCAACGAACTGTTTCGAGTGTTTTTTCGTGGTTTTTTAGTATAGTTTTGTGTGGTTATTTCAAGGGTTATAAGTGCAGTTTATTTACTGTTTTAAGGGATTTTAGGGACTGTTTTGGGAGTGGTTGGGGCTGCTGTCCAGGCGTGTTTCAAGGGCTGTTTGGGGTGTGTTTGGGCTGCTATTTGGAGGTATATTTTCGGTGATGGAGGGCTGCTGTATGAGGGATATTTTCAGTGATGGGTAGAGGTTTAGGGGGGTGCTGTTTTCGGTTATAGAGTGGAGGAGATGAAGGGAATTGTTTATGTTCTTCTTGTTGCTATTGCCGTGAGTGGCTAAGGCTCTTTGTGTTGTGATTTTTGTGTGTGTGAGTTATCTGTATGAGCTAGAGGATGCATGTCTTGGTTAGGGGTTGTTTATATAGAGAAGGCTAGGGTTTCACTTGTCTCACAATGAAGGGATTTGATGGGGGACAAAATTTGTTTAGATTAGGAAGTCAATATCTTTAATTTGTTATGATTGATTTTAATTAGGCATGACATCTTTTTAATTTAGTATGTGATTTGTTTAATTATGTATGATTATATTATGTTTTATTTAATTGGTAAATGGATTTTTAAATATTTTATTTAATTCAAATACAATTAATATTTAATTTAATATTTAATTTAATTTCCCATGTGTTTTAAATGTGTTTTATTAATTGGGATGTGTTTTATGGGCTTTGGGGGGCTAATTGGGCTGGGTGCGAGGCTAGCAGCAAAACCAGAAATACTGACTTCGTTCGAACACCCATTTGAACGCTACACGAACGTCCGCAATCTGCCTGACGTTCGAACGAAGTAACGAACGCAGCACTAACGAAGACAGTGAACTTGCGAAATGAATCTGATGACGTACTTATTCTGAATTTCCCCTTCCGACCTCCGTTTCCCGCAATATCCTTAGCTAAAAAGGTAGTGCCTCCAACTAAGACTCATTATCGGGTTTCACATGCGAAAATGCAATGCCTACAGTCGCCCCCACTTTGATGGGACTTTTGCAGTGTGTGACTTTGAACAATCCTATCAAATTTATGCAATACATTTTCACTTACCTGGCTCGGCTGTTGCCTCGAGCTGAGTTGGTGCTGCAACGGACCTCGATCCTGGGACGCATCCCAATAACTGCAACCGACAATGGGGGCACCTCGACCCTGGGCACCTCGACCCAATACTGCTGGCAATAGGAACCTCACCCTCGAACTGATGATGTAGTGGGTACCTAGACCCTGGGCACCTCGACCCAACACCGCTGACCATAGGGACCTCGCCCTCGAACTGATGATGTAGTGGGTACATCGACCCTGGGCACCTCGACCCGGAACTACAACCGACAACGGGGGCACCTCGACCCTTGGCACCTCGACCCAACACCGCTGACCATAGGGACCTCGCCCTCGAACTGATGATGTGTCTCCATTCCCCGGAGTCGACATGATATGGGCCTCGCCCCTTGGGACTCATCCCAAAAACTGAAATTGCGTTGACGCTGCTTGGCTCATTTCTGCCGCTTTCTCCTTTCTTCGAACCTGCGAGCACAAAAAACAGAAACAAACACGAAGAGAATGCAATGTTACGTGTATGCATGAATGCTTTTCTTATTCCATTGGGTTATGTCTTCTGCTAATTCCCGTGGTAACTGCTCGGTCTTCTCCCCCTCACGTAAAGTATTGCTTCAATCTGTCTACGTTGATCGGCTCGGTGAACTCATTTCCTTCCAAGTCTGATAACCTCACTGCCCCATTTCCCATTACCTTCTGCACTATGTAAGGTCCTTCCCAGTTAGGTATGAATTTCCCTCTCGGATCTGTCGTCGACGGCCTCGACTGCTTAAGTACCAAATCACCCTTTCTGATCTTGGTGGGACGTACTTTCTTGTTGAATGCCCGGGCTAGTCTCTTCTGATACAACTGCATGTGATACAAAGACTCCATCCTCCTCTCATCCAACAGTGCTAACTGATCAAACCTCTGTGCGGCCCAATCTTGTTCCGGTAATTCTGCATCTGTTAATACCCTCATAGACTGTATTTCCACTTCTACCGGCAATACTGCTTCCATTCCAAAGACCAAAGAGTAAGGTGTGGCCCATGTTGTTGTTCTTACTGATGTTATGTACCCCCACAAAGCATACGGTAATTTCTCGGCCCAATCTCTGCAATTTTCTGTCATCTTGGCTAAATTGTCTTTATAGTCTTGTTGGCTGCCTCAACTGCCCCATTTGCCTGCGGCCTGTACGGTGATGACTTATGGTGGCCTATCCCATACCTCTGTAACATTGCCTTCGTCTCTCCTTGAAAATGGACCCCGTTGTCTGTCACTACATGATGCGGCATACCATACCGACAAATGAGGTTCCGAGCTATAAACTTTGCCATCTGCTTTGCTGTAACATTACGGAATGATTCGGCTTCCACCCACTTCGAGAAGTAATCTACGGCCACTACTATGAAGCGATGCCCATTCGATGCATTCAGCCGAATTTCTCCGATCATATCAATTCCCCATGCTGAGAAAGGCCACGGCTCTGACAACCCGTGCAACTCTGTGTGCGGTAAGTGATTCAAATTACCGTGTGCTTGACAGTAATGACAGTGCTTTACCATCTTTACGCAGTCTGTTTCCATGGTTGACCAATAAAAACTTTGTCTCCCTATCTTGCGGGACAGATTCAACCCGTTCATGTGCGGACCACATACCCCGGCGTGTATTTCTTGCATTATATGCTGAGCTTCTTCCTTTCTCAAACACTTCAACTGAATACCGTTTGCTTGCCTCTTGTACAGTTCCCATTTCAAAGTCACATACTGGGAAGCTAACTTCTGGATGGCTATTCTGTCTTTTCTGCTTGCCCCTTCCGGGAGTTCACCATGTTCCAGATACCTCTGAATGTCATAATACCAAGGTTTACCGTCGTCGACCTCAACTTCCAGAATTCTTTCTATCTCATAAACAGGTTGGCTTGCTGTTGTCAGTATCAACAGTCTCATCACTAACTTTTCTGGATTTTCCCAAGTCGCTGCAAGTGTAGCCAATGCATCTGCCATCTGATTCTCTTCTCTCGGTAAGTGCTGAAACTTACCCTCAGGGATAACCTGTGCCAACTTTCTGAGGTGAAAGAGGTAAGGCTTCAACCGTTCTTCTTTCAATTCCCATT
This sequence comes from Zanthoxylum bungeanum, assembly GCA_019454045.1. Lineage (NCBI taxonomy): Eukaryota > Viridiplantae > Streptophyta > Magnoliopsida > Sapindales > Rutaceae > Zanthoxylum > Zanthoxylum bungeanum. The sequence goes on along the minus strand of SKCR01035671.1, from coordinate 43,860 downwards.
CTCCTCGCATATGCTAGACTACCAACATCGAATCTCCGTAGACTTCCACACTTCCGGCCTTCAAGGCTATCAATGCTGTCAAACCAAAAGCACATGCTTCATACTCGGCCATGTTATTAGTTACTCTGAATGTCAACCTCTTGCCCAAAGGCAAAGTCTCTCACTCGGGGGTTACTATCACGATCCCGATTCCGGCTCCCTTGTAATTCACTGCTCCGTCAAAGTACATCTTTCATCTCTGAACTGTTATTGCTTGGATCTCTTCATCTGGAAATTCAAACTTATACTGATCCCCCTCAACAGGTTGCAATGCCAGAAACTCTGCTACTGGTCGCCCTTTGATCACTTTGGAGGTGAGATACTCAATGTCAAACTCTGTCAGCAATACCAACCATCTGCCCAATTTTCCCACTAGTGAAGGCACCGAATGAAGATATTTCAGAGGATTTTCCTTTGCCACCACCTGGATCTTGTAAGACTGGAAATAATGCCGCAACTTTCTGGAAGGCCATACCACTGCAAGACAGATCTTCTCAATCTCTTGATATCGAGCCTCATACGGGAGCATCTTCTTACTCAGATAGTAAACGGCATGTTCTACCCCTGTCTCATCTGCCTATACCATCATTGCCCCCAGTGCTTCTGATTCTATAGCGAAATACAATATCAAAGGTCTGCCCGGTCTCAGAGGTTTCAATACAGGTGGCTTTACCAAGTACTCTCTGATTCTGTCGAAGGCGGTCTGACACTGTTCATTCCATCTCACTGGCTGATCTTTTCTCAACAGTTTGAAGATAGACTCACATACCGATGTCAACTTGGCAATGAACCGACTGATGTATTGAATCTTCCCCAAGAATGCTCTGACTTCTTTTTCTGTCTTCGGTGCAGGCATTTCTGTGATTGCCTTGATCTTTTCGGAGTCTACCTCTATTCCGCCCATTCCCACTGTATGACCAAGCAATTTCCCTGATGTCACCCCAAACACACATTTCTTAGGGTTTAGCCGCAGGTTGTATCTGTCAACTCTCTGAAGAAACTTTTCCAGTGCTTCAATATGCCCAACCCTTGTCTCTGATTTCACCATCATGTCATCTACATACACCTCAATCTCTTTGTGCATCAAGTCATGAAAAAGTGTAGTGGCCATCCGCTGATAAGTAGCTCCCGCCCATCCGCTGATAAGTAGCTCCCGCATTCTTAAGCCCAAACGGCATCACCTTGTAACAATAAGTACCCCACTCGGTAACAACTGCAGTCTTGTGTTTATCTTCCTCAGCCATGAGAACCTGATTGTAACCTGAAAATCCATCTGCAAATGAATACATAGCAGATAAAGCCGCACTATCAACCAAAACATCTATATGCGGCAGAGGAAAATCATCCTTCGGATAAGCCTTGTTGAGATCTCTGTAGTCTACACACATTCTGACCTTCCCATCTTTCTTCGGAACCGGTACTATATTAGCCAACCACTCAGGATATTTTACTACTTCCAAGAACCCCACATCTATCTGTTTCTTAACTTCTTCTCTGACTTTCTCAGCCCATTCTGGTCTCATCCGTCGGAGTTTCTGTTTTACTGGCCTCATATTCGGATAAGTTGGTATTGTGTGTTGGGCAATGTTTCTGTCTACCCCGGGCATGTCCTCATAGGACCAAGCAAACATTTTGGCATATCTGACCAACACTGCTTCTAGTTTCTCCCTCTATTTGGAGGTTACTTCACTTGCAATCAGAATTTCCTTGGGGTTCTCAAGTGTACCCAAGTTAAATGCAATAGTTTTGGCTGAACTGATGTCAAATATGCTTGATTCGTGTAGTGTAAATGGAAATGACTCAGGCAAGTAAGCAAAAGAGATTTCTTTATTATTGGATAATGCGGAAGTACATTCAAACAAATCAGGAAGGTAAATGTCTTCATCATCTATAGACACTTCTTCCTCTGCAATCAGATCTTCCTCAGGCTTTTCGTCCTCTCCCAGAGTCAGGCTCTCCAACTTCATCAGTTCTTCCTCCCAATTCTCTTCTTCTTTCTCCACAATTTCTTCAACCATCAGCTTCTTACCCAATATATCCTGGAAGATCTCAAACCCAGGTACCACAATTCCATTAACTTCCACAGGCTCAGGCTCCCTTTGAATGCGAACAACAACCTTAGCATAACAGACCCATACTCTAGTGACTGCAGTAACTCAATTCCTCGATCTCAGGCTCCTGATCGATTATAGCTCACCAAATAAAGCTACCTGCAAAACAAATTATGGAGTTGGGGGGTCAAATCGTTTGAACGACCTGATGAGTGGATACTAAAAAAAACAAACCATAAAAAAATTCTAAAACATGTCCATAAATCATTTTTCATGCATGTGTCATCAAAAACATATCAAGCGCTCAACACCCAAGTCGCGCGCATAGACTGAGTGAAGAACGAACGATCCCTTGTCGACAAGGTAGCGGGTCAATCCATTTCTGATGGATGAGACCCTAACGAGCACCCCGGCGGAAACATATGATGAGTTATAAAAACATATAAAAAAAATATAGAACGAGCGTCGGGGCGGAAACATAATATCAATCGATCATCTCAGCGGAAACATATCATGAAAACATAAAACGAGTGCTGAGACGGAAACATATAAAGACATCATGCATATTCTTCATCAATTTAAAACCTTAAAACATGAAAAGAAATTTAAAACACAAGTCAAGAAAATATAAAAAAAAAAAGCATCCACTCACTGAGATTGATGATTGTCTAGAAACTCGCCATGGAATCGCTAACGATGTGAGCTCCTGTCAGTAACATATAATAAATCGAATTCATTAGACTAGGTATGGAAAAAGTAATTCTTAAACATGAATTAGGTTATGCAAGACATGAGATACCAAATTCACTAAAAAGTCAGGGTACTCAGGTTATCTAAGGATTTTACGAACCTAGATTCAAAGTTACGGAAGTGTGGTAGCGAAATTTCAATTTTTGCCTAATGGTTAAAATCACCTGCTTAATGGTTAACTTCGAAAATTCACTACAACTAATTGGGATGGAATCAAGGGCTGAAATTTTAATAAGATAGAACTTAATGTGTCTAGTTTATGTTGGTTTTTACGGATTTCAGTTTCAATTTCGAAAACTCAAGTTCTAAATCGAAATTCAGGGGCTGCTCAGAAAAAAAACTGGAAGCAGTGGCAACATGTCACTCAACTTCAAAAATTCGTTTTGGTTTTATCCCAAGTCCAAAAATTCTGATTTTTTGATATGTTGAACCTCATAGTGTCTAGATTATTAAGAATTTTACGATTCGGCATTCAGAGATCTAGAAATCAAGTTATAGCTAAAACATCACAGCTTGTCTACACTACACAGGAACAAAGCTTACTGCCAAACACCTTAATTTACAGCCCTAACTAAGCAATTTACTTCAGCCATAATTTCCTTGCATTCTAACAAAACAATAACACCCCTTCATACATAAAATTTAGATCAAAATTAACTCCCCTACTACCGAATTATAACTCCACATAAGTCACCATTAAATTTTTAATTTTTAATTTAGCAACAACTAAATGTTTTCACTACACAACACTGCCATCATTTAGAAGTCATCCATCAAGAATTTTCCCCAATGGTAGAAATCATCTCAAATAGCCAAATCAAGACATTTTCTAATTTAACAACAGACTTCCTATTAATCCCACACCCTAGCATGTAATATTTGCTAACACAGCATATACTAACATACATCAATATAAACAATCCCCCAAGAATAATCTCTTAAATCGCTGAATTCATCTCCCCCTAGCACCAAAAATTCCTTTTCTTTCCCAATTACAATATCTCTAACAATAACATATCAACACTCTAGAGCCATCAATCCTTCCAACCCACAAAGTCAAAACAATCCCATAGACCCATTTCAAGAAATAGCAGCAAAACCTACCCAAATAATTACTAAGTTATTTAATCCAAGAAAAGCATGAAAAAAAAAAGAGATAATTACCTCTTGAAATTGGAAAAACAAAAACCCCAAATTCTCATCAATTACCGCCGTGAGGGAGAGATTTAGGGCTTGGATTTACTTGTCTTCCTTGACAAATAGAGCACAACTACTATTCAGAGAGTAAAAGGAACGGAGATTGGTGGCTTAAGGAAGCAAAAATTTGAAGTCTATGGCTGTGTTGTTCTTGACCCAAAAATGGCGTGAAGAAGCTTGATAGGAAGAGGAAATTGTGGTCATAAGATAAGAGAGTGATATTTCTATTCTTTTATACGACTCCAAGAGAAAAATCTAGATAAAAGGTTAAAAAAATTGAAATGAAATAAATTTTTAGTTATTCATTTTTTATTCAAAGCCCAATTAATTTACACCACTCATTAACTCCTCAAAATATAGCTATGACATAAAAAAAATTTGTCCATAAATTTTTAGCTCTTGATTTGGCTTAAAAGTAGGGGTGTCGGGTCGGGTTTTCCGATTTTTTTTATGACTCGATCGGGTCGGGTCATTCTGGTCATTTGACCCGAAACCCGAAATTCGAGAAGCTGACTCTCGCGGGATGGGTCGTAACGGGTCGAGTAAAAAAACTGTGGGTCGGGTCGGGTCAACATAATATGCAGTAAATATAATATATATATTTTATTGATACAAATTTTACAAGAATTGCGTGTAGCTCCCATGGCAAAGCCTTTGTTTAGTTTCTAGTTATTCTCAAGTTTGATTCCCCACAATAACATTTCATTTTTAAACAAAATTAAACAAAAATATTCGATTAGGGCAATGGCAGGATTCGAACTTGGGACCTTCTGAACACTAAGTATTTAGCTTTGCCAATCCAACTACCATTACTTAGGGTTAATATCGTATCATTAATAATATATATTATAATTATAATATCAGTGACATCGGGTCGGGTTAGACCGAGTTTTCTGGCCTAAACCCGCGACCCGACCCGTAATTTCGGGTCGGGTCAATTCGGATCGAAATTTTGCAAATTTTTTTTTAACCCGCGAGGGTCGGGTCGCGGGTTGACCCGACCCTATGAACACCCCTACTTAAAAGTATACTTAAACCTGAATATTTCCGCAGCCACCGGATTAACCCGAAAAAAAATCCAAACTAAAATTAATTAAAGTTTTTTTTTTGGGATATTACACGAAAGTGCCTTAGGCACCTGGGATCAGTCTTGAAATTTTTTTCTGCCATTCCCTTTGCTTGGCTGAATATAGTAAGCTCCTTCACTGAAATTTTGCTTCTGTTTTTAACAAAATTTCAGCCCTGGAACAGCCTCCGAATATCAGCTCATATCTGAACTGTTTTGGACCCAAAATGCGCCCAGCTCACTGCCAAAATCAACCTCTTTTGCGTGAACCATACCGGTATTTCAGGTCTAAGTTTTCACCCAAAAAAAGCCCCACAATATTTTTGAAACACCCCTTAATGTTTCCCAATTTTCTGGACAAGAAACAAAATCAAACCGAGCCCCGTTACACAAAATATATGCGATAGTGAGCAGAAAAAACTGCTAACTGCCGTGAGGTATATAGTAAGGAAGATGAAGATGATTTTTGGTTCGATACCAAATAGCCTTTTGTGCTATGTCTCGCAACTAACGAAAACTAGTGTGAGCTAGACTCACAAACTAATCTCTAAACTCTTTAGAGATTAAAGTATTGTCACACCAATTTTTTTATTTTTTTAATATTTTTCTTGTTCTTATTTTTCTTCAACTCTTGAGAGAAAATCTAGAACATGAAAAGGTGGCTAGGGTTTTGAATGGCTTAGGCCTTAGATTAGCAAAAATAAAATCTTATTTTCTTTTTATACTTAGGGTTTTGATTTCCAAAATAATGCCAAAACCTTTCCCTTTTTCCATTGAGAAATTGGGCTAGCCTTAGAGAGTTTTTAAAAATTTTGTAATATCAAATCCTTTTAGTTAATGTCATCATCATGGCAAAGATATGTTACAAAATAAAATAAGTTATTACATTTTTAAAAGGTGAAATTCCATTTCAACCAAAAAGGTTTCCAAAAACCTATTTTTTGGAAATACATAATTTAAACCTTTATTAAATTATCAATATAATTTAATAACTTATAATAAATAATTATCATATAATTATTTATTATAAAACCATATATTAAAATTAACATATAGTTTCAAGTGTGACAAAATAATATTATTAATCATATTAATAATATATACACACACACACATGTGAGTATCTAATTGGACTATCAAATTATATTAAATCTGTTACAGTATATTGAGCTAGCACGGGACCAAATGGACCTACGGTTCCGAGCTCCAATAATCCCGAAATATTAATTAAACTCTTAATTAAATATTCTGAATTATTAACTTCGGGTTATTCCATTAAAAACCTGAAGCTGCACTCTCGTTGTCGTAGATAGATAATATAAGTCAAACTACGTCGATGTCCATTGATGTAGTCATTATATATGGATTGGCCATTCACGAGTATCTCATAATTAGAGATGGGTCATAATGTCTGTTATACTCCTCTAATTATTTTTACCTTAAGTATCATTGATTCTCTAATGAATGATTTATTCATAACCATTATGAATGTTAATATTTTTATTCGTAATAGAAAGACTTAAGTGCTTTAATCTTTCAAGTACCGAATCAACCCTTAAGGAAGATACTTATATACTTCTCGCAAAAAGGAGTGATCTCCTTATATATTTAAAACATCCCCAGCTATACACCAAACCATGTCCCTAAAGTACGTAGTTATTGGTCGAGATTGTTACACCAACCTACCTTTGTAAATCAAAGGACATGGCCTGTCATGCAGGAGTTTGTAGTACACTCAGTATTCATATCAATCAATATATGACTATGTAGTAGATTGAAATGAATTTCTTTATTTAACGAATATTATAAAAAAATCATTTATATCTGGGTCCAATGCTATATGATCATATCATATAAGGTGTCTTCATTCTCATGTCACCATATGGACGATCCCGGATCAAGGTCGCCATACAATTATAGAATGGACCGCAGCTATAGATAAACCACAAATAAAGTACCTGTTTTATTTGCTCTCTATGAACTATTTAATATTACTAATTTTAGACTTAAATCTTCTTGTGTATGACATTCATACACTAAGTCTGAAAGCACATGAGTAATCAAGGGTAAACAAGATAATTTACAATATGCGATATTAAACAAATATTTTGATAAATGAATAATGCAACTTTTTATTTCATAAAATATAATTATGTTTACATTACATGAAGCTCCAGGACATTTATCCCAACAATCTCCCACTTACATTAGAGCAAATGGGACATGTCACGTAATCCTAGACCATCTAGGTGACATTCAAACACTTTAGCCGACAATGTCTTTGTAAACAGATTACCCAAGTTCTCTACGGATGCAATCTTCATGACAAAAACGTCTCCTCTCTGCATTATCTCCCTGATGAGATGAAATTTTATCTCTATGTGCTTTCCCCTCTTGTGGCTTATTGGTTCTTTGGAATTTGCCATTGCACCACTATTATCGCAATAAAGTGTGAATGATTTATCCATATCTGGAAAAACTTCCATATCTCCAAGAATTTCCAAAGCCAGACTGCTTCCTTAGCTGCTTCGCAAGGTGCTACATACCCAACCTCTATGGTGGAGTCAGTAATACAGGATTGCTTTACGCTCATCCACACAATGGCCCCACCACCCAGGGTAAACACTGACCTAGATGTTGATTTCCTAGAATCGATATATGTCTGAAAATCAGAGTCCATATATCCCATGAGGATCATATCCTTACCAGAATATACAAGCATATAATTTCTCGTTCTTTTAAGATACTTGAGAATATGTTTCACTGCCACCCAATGATCCAATCCTGGGTTAGACTGAAACCTACTGACTACTCCTAGTGCAAAGCAGATGTCCGGTCTTGTGCATAACATAGTATACATGAGACTACCAACTGCTGAGACATATGAGATATGTCTCATTTCCTCAATTTTTTGAGGTGTCTTATGAGACTGTTCATTCGACAAATGAATTCCATGTCGATAAGGTAAATTGCCTTTCTTGGAATTCTACATCCTAAATCGCACAAGGATCTTGTCGATATAGGATGCCTGAGATATAGCTAACAGTCATTTCTAACGATCCCGAACAATCTGGATCCCAAGTATATAACTAGCCTCTCTCAAATCTTTCATATGGAATTGGTTAGCTAGCTAGGTTTTCACGTCCGATAATATTTTTACATCATTCTTAATGAGTAAGATATCATCGACGTACAAACGAGAAAAATCACATTTCCGTCAATAACGCACTTGTATACTCAAGGCTCATCAATATTCTGCTCAAAATTATAAGACTTGATCGTGATATCAAATCTTATGTTCCAAGATCGAGATGCTTGCTTGAGTCCATAAATGGACCTTTGTAGCTTGCAAACCTTTTGCTCTTCACTTTAGGCTATGAATCCTCTGGTTGTACCATATAGATACACTCATCCAGATTTCCATTCAATAATGCATTCTTGATGTCCATTTGTCAAATCTCATAGTCATAATATGCGACAATGAACAGAAAGTGCGAATGGATTTGAGCATGGCTACTGGCGAGAAAGTCTCCTCATAGTCATCTTCCTCTTTCAGGGTATAACCCTTGGCCACTAGCATAGCCTTGAAGGTCTGTACCTTCCCATCTGCTCCCCTATTTCTCTTGTTTATCCACTTGCAAGCTATGGGGTTTACCCCATCACGTTGGTCTACAAGTTTCCAAACTAAGTTGGAGTACATTGAATCCATCTCAAAGTTCATGGCTTTGAGTCATTTCTCTTTATCAGAATCATCCATTTCACTATGATAAGTCAATGGATCATCTACACCATCACTGGAAGCGACAACTTGTGCCTCTGCAACTCCTAGATAGCGATCAGACTTTCATACAACCCTTTCACTGCGTCTAGGTGGCATATCATTCTGATAAACTTGCATTTGACGCTCAGATATCGAAGGTGCTATGTTTTTGTCAATTGTGGTTGAAAATGGTATACTGGTCGAACCAGCAAGTAACTTCTCGAGTAACACTTTACTTCAAGGTTTGAACTCCCTCATATAGTCCTCATCTAGAAACGTAGTGTTTGTCGATACAAACACTTTGTTATCTTCGGACTATAAAAGAACACACCCTTAGTCTCATTAGGATAGCCTACAAATAGGCACACCTGAGAACGAGGCTCCAACTTAGTAGTCTTATTCTTCAGCACATGTGCTGGACACCACAATATACGAAAATATCGTAAACTAGTTTTACAACCACTCCACAACTCTAATGGAGTCTTAGAAATAGACTTAGATGGAACTATATTAAGGATATACATCGATGTTTGCAATGCATAACCCCAGAATGAACTAGGTAGTGAACTATAACTAAACACAGATCTTATCATGTCTAATAGGGTATGATTTCTCATCTCCGCAACACCATTTTATTGTGCTGTTCCAAGTGCTGTGAGTTAGGAAATTATCTCATGCTCAACTAAGAATTCCTCGAAATCTTTGTCAAGGTATTCTCCTCCATGATCTGATCGTAGAGTTTTTGATCGTCTTACCTAATTGGTTCTCAATCTCAGCACGATACTCTTTGAACTTTTCAAAAGTATCTGACTTGTGCTATATTAGGTAAACGTACTCAAATCTGGAATAATCGTCAATAAATGTGATGAAGTATTCATAACCACATCAGGCTCTTACATATATCGATCCGCAAATGTCCGAATGTATTAGCTCAAGTAGTTCACTGGCTCTTATACCTTTTCCAGTAAAAGGTCTCTTGGTCATCTTTCCTTCTAGACATGATTCGCAGACTGGTAAAGTTCCAAGCTTTAACTAATTTAAAGCTTCATTCTTTATCAACCTATCTGTAGGACACAGAAATCGGCGACGCTGTCCCGGGCTCGCGGCCCGGTCGGGAGTACGGAATAGCCCACGAGGGAACTAAACCGGAGAAATAACATGGAGTCGCACCCTGTGTGAACAGGGAAAATGATTTAAGGCCACACTCACCCCTCGCAAGGGAAGACCTCAAACCGTTGGGTTCAGAATGGTCCCTTAATTATGCCACTTGTAATGAAATGATTTGTGCAATAATCTAACCAAGCCTAAACAACATATATTTCCAAGGATAATTTACTCCTAAGTTCGCATGTATAAAATAAATCATCATAACGGCAAACATACGATATCACACAATAATCTCATGAACATGTTGAATTATCAAACACGAAAAATAAATAGCAACCTAAACATAAACGTAAATTGAATGCCTATTGCGAAAGAAGATAACCAAATCATGCATAGAGGAATAACGTACTAACAGCTGAATCATGCTTAAGAACCAAGTAACATACTAACGACCTAATCATGCTTGAACACCATCTCATAAACACATCAAATAGATAAATACAGGAATACAAATAGATGATAATAGTAAAAGTATCAATAATGGAATGGTATGATTAATTGCATGATGCAAGAGGAATCACCCAAGAAGCAATTATGCATAAAGTGTGATGAAAATGAATCAGTTCAGTGTATGCGCGTTCGTATAGCGTTTGAAAACACGTTCGAACGGTAAACAGAAGGTTCACGTTTGTATGGCGTTTGATAACGCGTTCAAACGGGACAAGACCCGATGGAACAAAACGCATGCGCGTTCGAGTAGCGTTTGTGAACGCGTTCGAACGGTAAATAGAAGGTTCCTGTTTGTATAGCGTTTGAGAATACGTTCGAACGGGACAAGACCTGATGAAATAAAATGCATGCGCGTTCGAGTAGCGTTCGTAAACGCGTTCGAACGGTAAACAGAAGGTTCGCATTCGTATAGCGTTTGAGAACATGTTCGAACGGGACAAGGCCTGATGCATGATAGACGACTAAACACATACACAGATGCACAATGTAGGACCTCGTGTGCCCGATTGAACTCATTCCCATTCAATCGAGTATACCTCGTCCGGCGCGGTAAAACATCATGGTAAAGGTAGCCTTTAGGCATTTTCCCTCGAATAGAGGACCTTTAATCCACCCTAGTTAGCCCATGTGCACTAGAATGTAATACATGCGTAAATAGAGCAATGATATGCAAAAGGTCAATGACATAACAAAAGGCGCGGCAAAACATCGTGGTAAAGATAGCCTTTGGGCATTTCCCTCGAATAGAGGACCTTTAATCCACCTTAGTTAGCCCATGCGCATTATATTACTATGCATGCAAATGAATAAGATAATGATGTGGAACTCCGTATGTCTGATTAAACATATCTCACATTCAATCAAACATACTTCGTCCGGCGCGGTAAAACATCGTGGTAAAGGTAGCCTTTAGGCATTTTCCCTCGAATATAGGACCTTTAATCCACCATAGTTAGCCTATGTGCACCGCATCATCAATACACAAACAAATAACGTACATAAAGTAAATGGAGGAATGTAAAATGCGGATAATAAACAAACAAGATAAAATAAAGTGAAAACGACTAAATCATGCTTAAAGACAAAGTTGGATGAAACGAAATATGTGTGTCTCTCAAGCGGTACGTGGTGTTGTATCCCGAGTGCAGACCGCACTACCGTCCATTCGGATTCTGCTACGGAATTTACGTCCGGGTTTCCATCCGATATACCACAAGAGAGACCACATATTCCGTTCATCTGGAATTCACATCATGCATCAATCCATAATACTCACATGTAATAAAGTATTAAAATAAACGAAAAATAAAAGAAAAAAACGAGAGATAATAATAAAGAAGGTGCCCTCAGGTCTAACCTCTTAGGTCGTATCTCGAAAGCGCATTACACGGTCGTCGGAAGGGTTGATGCTCCGCAACTCCTCTGGTCCACTGCTCTCGTTCATTGCCTCGCGGTTTTGAGTCGTCGTTTCCTTTATTTTGCTGCTGTTTTGTGCGGTTATTTAAGGGTTTTAAAGTGCAGTTTTTATTCACTATTTTAGGTAATTTAGGCCACTATTGGGATGATTTTTGGTGATTATAATGCAGTTCCAGGGGGTGTTTTTCGGTAACTGTAGGGGCTGTTATGGGGTGCAAATTTTCGGTGGTGCAGGGGTAATTTTCAGGGGCTATTTCGGTGATGTAGGGGGTGTCTGGAGTTGTGTTTCGGTGGTTGTTTATGCGACAATAGAGGGGGTTTGATGGATGAGTATTCGGCAATGCAGAGAGAGGAGAAAGAGATTTGTTTGTTTTTTTTGGCTTCTTGTCTTAGGCGTGATTGCTAGGAGTTTTTTTGTGTGAATGAGCTAGGGTGTGAAAGGTTAGATTTGTGTTTCTTTATAGACAAAGGCTATAGGGTGAATCCTTGTTTGAAAAGGAATGAGATTTGTTAATAAAGGTGATATCTTTTAATTAGTATTTCATAAGGAAATCATCTTTTTAATTAGGGACAAGATTTGGCTTGTTTAGGAAGATCATATATTTGATTTGTTTTGATTTGGTATATGATTTGTTTCATTTAGGTAGGTGATTATTTAGATTTGGAATGAGATTTAATTTAATTTAATTTAATTTAATTTATTTGATTTAATTTAATTTAATTTAATTTGATTTAATTTAATTTGATTTGTGACATGTGTTTTAAATATTTTTAATTATTTTTGGGTGGGTTTTGGTGGGCTAATTGGGCTTGGGTCGTGAGGCTAGCAGCAAAACTAGAAGTACCGACACCGTTCGAACGCCGATTTGAACGCTACACGAATGCCCGCAATCTGTTCGAAATGAACGCAGCACGGACTTGTGCAGTGTGTGACAATGACAATCCTATCAAAGTTGTGCAATGCATTTTTACTTACCTGGCTCGCCAGCTGCCACCTGACTTACATGCTGCTTCGAGCTTAGTTGATGACGCAGTGGACCTCGATCCTGGGATGCTTCCAATAACTGCAACCGATAACGGGGGCCTCGACCCTGGGACGCATCCCAATACCACTGACAATATGGATCACGACCCTGAGACGCATCCCCAAAACTGATGATGCAGGGGGCCAACGACCCTGTGTGACGCATCCCGATAGCTGCAACCGACAACGGGGGCCTCGACCCTGGGATGCATCCTAATACCACTGACAATGTGGGTCACGACCCTGGGACGCATCCCCAAAACTAATGATGCAGGAGGCCAACGGCCTTGGGACGCATCTTGATAACTGCAACCGATAACGGGGGCCTCGACCCTGGGACGCATCCCCAAAACTGTTGATGATGTGGGTCACAACCCTGGGACACATCCCAAAACTTATGATGATACTGATGTGGGTCACGACCCTAGGACTCATCCCTAAAACTGCTGATGATATTGATGTGGGTCACGACCCTGGGACTCATCCCCAAAACTGTTGATGATGATGTGGGCCTCGCCCCTAGAGTGCCATACCTGGCAAGACTGATACTGATAATGATGTGGGCCTCGCCCCCAGAGTACCGTACCCGGCAAAACTGATATTGATGCTAATGTGGGTCACGACCCTGAGACTCACCCCAGAAATTGATACTGATGCTGATGTGGGCCTCGACCCCGGGACTCATCCCCAAAACTGATGTTGATAATGATGTGGGCCTCGACCCTGAACTGATACTGATGTGGGCTCGCCCCGAAACCGATACTAATATGGGCCTCACCCCCAAACTGATGCGGATGTGGGCCTCGCCCCTAAACTGATGCTGATGTGGGCTCACCCCCAAACCGATACTGATATGGGCCTCGCCACCAAACTGATACTGATGTGGGCCTCGACCCATGGACTCATCCTCAAAATTACTGATGATATGTGTGGGCCTCGACCCTGGGATGCATCCCAAAACTGATACTGATGTGGGCCTCGACCCTGGGACTCATCCCCAAACTGATACTGATACTGTTGTTGCTTCTGGTTGTCTTGCATTCGCCGCTTTCTTCTTTTCTTCTTTGAAACCTGTTATTACAAAACAGAACAAACACAAAAAGAATGCAAAATACGTTACATGTATGTATGCATGCATGAATGAGTTTCCTATCTCATTGGGTTAGGTCTTCTGCTAGGTCTTCTATTTCTCAAGCGAAGTACTGTTTCAATCTATCTACGTTGATCGGCTCGGTGAACTCATTCCCTTCCAAATCTGACAGTCTCACTGCCCCATTTCCCATTACTTTCTGCACTATGTAGGGTCCTTCCCAGTTGGGTCTAAACTTTCCTCTTGTGTCTGTCGTCGACGGCCTTGACTGCTTAAGTACTAAATCACCCTTTCTGATCTTAGTAGGATGCACCTTCTTATTGAATGCTCGGGCTAGTCTCTTTCGATATATCTGTATGTGATGCAAGGACTTCATTCTCTTTTCATCCAGCAGTGCTAACTGTTCAAACCTCTGCGAGGTCTACTCTTGTTTAGGCAACTTTGCTTCTGCTAATACCCGCATGGACTGTATCTCAACTTCTACCGGCAGTACTGCTTCCATTCCGTAGACCAAAGAGTTAGGCGTGGCTCCTGTTTCCGTTCTCATTGATGTTCTGTACCCTCACAGGGCGTATGGTAGCTTATCAGCCCAATCTTTACAGTTCTCTGTCATCTTGGCTAATATATTCTTCAATGTTTTATTGGCTGCCTCGACTTCCCCATTTGCCTACGGCCGGTAAGGTGACGACTTGTGATATCCTATCCCATATTTCTGTAGCATTGTCTTCGTTTCCCCTTGAAACTGAACTCCATTATCTGTCACTACATGATGCGGCATCCCATATCGACATATGATGTTTCGAGCTATGAACTTTGCCATCTTTTTTACTGTAACACTACAGAATGACTCGACTTCCAACCATTTCGAAAAATAGTCTATTGCCACTACTATGAAGCGATGCCCATTCGATGCATTCGGTCGAATCTCTCCGATCATATTAATTCCCCATGCTGAAAAAATGCCATGGCTCTGATAGCCCGTGCAACTCTGTGTGTGGCAGATGGTTCAAATTACCGTGTGCTTGACAATCATGACAATTTTTTACCAGCTTTGTACAGTCTGTCTCCATGGTCAACCAGTAGAAACCTTGTCTTACAATCATGCGAGAAAAATTCAACCCATTCATGTGCGGTCCACATACCCCGGCATGTATTTCTTCCATTACCTTCTAAGCCTCTTCTTTTCTTAAACATTTCAGCTGAACGCTATTTGCCTGTCTCTTGTATAATTCCCCTTTCAAAATCACATACTGAGAAGCTAACTTTTGAATAGCTACCTTGTCTTTTCTGCTTGCTCCCTCCGGGAGTTCCCCGTGTTCCAGATTCCTCTGAATGTCATAATACCAAGGTTTACCATCATCGATCTCCACTTCCAGAACTCTTTCTATCTCATAAATGGGTTTGTTTGCTGTTGTTAGTACCAATGGTCTCATCACTAACTTCTCTGAATTTTCCCAAGTCGCTGCAAGTGTAGCTAATGCGTCTGCCATCTGATTCGCTTCTCGCAGCAAGTGTTGAAACTTACAGTCGGGGATAGCCTGTGCCAACTTTCTGAGGTGAAAAAGATACGTCAACCTCTTGGCCATAGGCAAGGTTTCTCCTTCGGGAGTCACTATCACAATCCCAATTCCAGCTCCTTTGCAATTCACTACTCCGTCGAAATACATCTTCCATCTTTGAACTGTTATTGCTTGGATCTCTTCATCTGGGAATTCAAACTTGTACTGATCTCATTCAATAGGTTGCAATGCCAGGAACTCTGCTACGGCTCGCCCTTTGATTACTTTGGAGGTGAGATACTCAATGTCAAACTCTGTTAGCAACACTAACCATTTGCCCAACTTCCCCACTAGCGAAGGCACTGAATGCAGATACTTCAAGGGATTCTCCTTTGCTACCACCTGGATTTTGTAAGACTGGAAGTAATGCCGCAGTTTTCTGGATGCCCGTACCACTGCCAAACAGATCTTCTCCACCTCTTGATAACGGGCTTCGTACGGAAGCATTTTCTTACTGAGATAGTAGACTGCATGCTCTACCCCTGTCTCATCTGCATGTACCATCATTTCCCCCAGTACTTCTGATTCTATGGCGAAATACAATATCAAGGGTCTGCCCGGTCTCGTAGGTTTCAATACATGAGGCTTTACCAAGTACTCTCTGATCTTGTCGAAGGCTGCTTGACATTGCTCATTCCATTTCACTGGCTGGTCTTTTCTCAGCAGTTTGAAGATAGGCTCACACACTGATGTCAACTTGGCGATGAATCGACTGATGTACTGAATTTTCCCAAGGAATGCTCTGACTTCCATCTCAGTCTTCGGTGCTGGCATCTCTGTGATTGCTTTGATATTCTCAGAGTCTACCTCTATTCCTCTCATTCCCACTGTATGTCCCAGCAACTTTCCCGATGTTACCCCAAATACACTTTTCTTGGGATTCAGCCGCAAGTTGTATTTTTCAACTCTCTGAAGGAACTTCTCTAGTGCTTCTATATGCCCAATTCTTATCTCTGATTTCACATCATATCATCCATATATACTTCAATCTCTTTGTGCATCAAATCATGGAATAATGTAGTGGCCATCTGCTGATAAGTAGCTCCTGCATTCTTGAGCCCAAACGACATTACCTTGTAACAATATGTGCCCCACTCGGTGACAAAGGCAGTCTTGTGCTTGTCTTCTTCAGCCATTAGAACCTGATTATACCCTGAAAATCCATCTGCAAATGAATACATGGCAGATAAAGTCGCACTGTCAACTAGCACATTTATATGAGGTAGAGGAAAATCATCTTTCGGGCAAGCCTTGTTAAGATCTCTGTAGTCTACACACATTCTGACCTTTTCGTCTTTCTTCGGTACTGGCACAATATTTGCCAACCACTCAGGATACTTCACTACTTCCAGGAATCCCACATCAATATGTTTCTTGACTTCTTCTCTGACTTTCTCGGCCCACTCAGGTCTCATCCGCCGAAGTTTCCGTTTCACTGGCTTCATATTTGGATAAGTTGGTATGGCATGCTGGGCGATGCTTCTGTCTACTCCATGCATGTCCTCATAGGACCAAGCAAATACTTTGGTATATTTGGCTAATACTTCTTCTAATTTCCCCCGCTCCTCAGAGGTAACCTCACTTGCAATTAAAATTTCCTTGGGGCTCTCTGGCGTACCAAGGTTGAATGCAATTGTTTTGGTGGAACTGATATCAAATATACTCAAGTCGTGCAAATTGAAAGGGAGAGACTCAGATGAGTAAGCAAAATGATTGTCTTTATTGCTAGCAGATGCAGGAATACATTCAAATAAATCAGAGAGATAAACATCTTCATCCTCCACAGATGTTTCATCTCCCACAGTTGGGTCTTCCTTGGTTTCCTTATTCTCCTCAAAGGTCAGGCTCTCCAGTTTCATCAGCTCTTCTTCCCATTTCTCTTATTCCTTCTTCACAATTTCTGATGCCAGTGACTTCTCACCTAACACATCCCGAAAGATCTCAAATCCGGGCACCACGATCCCGTTGACCTCTACTGGTTCAGGTTCTCTCTGATATCCCGTTGCTTTCACAAAACATTCCATCAGCTTCAACCCTTTCTTCTTGGCTTTCGGCTTATCCTCATCAAACATCTACCCTAGTCCTCTCCGAGTGGTCTGCCCCTTAAAGTTTGGCAATGTTGAACCTTTACCCGGCTGGAACTTCATCTTCCCCATGATCCTAGCCACCTTAGGATCTACCCATTCCTCAAAAGTTGCTGATACTTGGAACCTTGTGAAGGGTTGTATTTCCAAAGCAGCCACAACATTGTCTACCTCAGCTCGGATGGTGACAATCTCTCCCCCGTACGGGAACTTAATAACCTAATGTAGAGTGGAAGGCACACCCCCAAGTCTATGAAACCAAGGCCTTCCCAACAATAAGGCAAAAGTGGCCGGGGTATCCAGCACTATGAACTCAACTTCATCCTCAATCGGGCCGACCCTGACTACCATAGTAAAGGTACCCTCAACTCCCCGGTTGCTATCATCATAAGCTTTGATAGTCATACTAGAGGGATCCAGATCCGTTGCCTTTATTCCCAACCTTTCCAAAATATTCAATGGGCACACATTGATGGATGAGCCATCATCTATCATCACACAAGATGTTTTCTTGCCCCTTACCTCAGCTCTGATGAATAAGGGTCTATTATGGTTCCTTCCCTCAGCCGGGAGTTCCTCCTCAGAAAAGGTTATCTGCTGTGCTTCCTTTTGCACTGATCCAACAAACATCGGGGGGTTGGCATCCACCGTCACTACTATCTTGCTCAAGGCCTCAACCATGGCCCGCCTGTGCTATTGAGATGCATATAAAAACTCCTAGATGCTCACTTGTGCTCGGGTCTTCCTCAACTGAAGTAGGACTGTGTCTTCCTCGGCATTCTCCACATTCTCAGCCACTTCCCTCCCTTTTGTCAACACTTATTTACCCTTCTCAGCCGTGTCACTATAGAAATGCCTGCTGCGTGTCATTCCTCTTACCACTTCTTCATCACTATTGGAGAAATCTTCCCATAAGTTCTTCCCTTGTTCTGCTTCATCCTCACTGTTGATATCCCAAATTCCTTGGCAGAAGGCTTGGTGGTCAAAGGATTTTAGGACAAGGCTTTCGGTAGGCCAGAGTTTATCATATAGGTTGGTGGTGGGACAGAGTGGTAATTTGGCAGGGGTTTTTGTGTGTTAGACTGTTCTTTTCGGGGTCGTTGGTATTTTTTGGGAGTCAAAAGGTCCTGGATTCATGGCGGAGTCGGGCACAATTGTCAGTGTCATGGCCCTTCTATGGTGGAAATGACAATACTGGTTTCGGTTGAGATGTGGTTGTTGAGTTCCTAATTAGGTCCCAAGAATCATCCAAATCAAGCATAAAAACGCATGAACACATCAAGGAATAATGGCGGAAACATATACTCACAATGATTGTTTGAGATGCAAAGAACAACACCATTTTCTTCCTCCATGGAGCTCGGTTTTGGCCATTTGGAATTGCTGTTGGGCACTTTTTGGGCTGTGAAAATCCTCCATTTTCGGCCATTGAAGACCTCCATTAATGCTCCAAGCTTTGAGATTCCAAGCTCACAAAATCACTTCCCTATCACCTTTGTATTCCTCCATGAGTGTGCTAGCACTTAGATCTTGCAACAAGATCATTAGCTTCTCCATTTTTGTGTGAAAACCAGAAAAAAAAATGGAAGAGAATCGGTCACCATGACCGTGAGAAGAGAGAAGAAGGTTTTTGGCTCCAAAAGCCTTAAAACCGTATCATTTCTGAGAGAGAGAGAGAAAAGCTTTTACATTTTGTTTTATATATTTACCATGTAAATAATAAATAAAACATATATCACTTTTAATACAAAAGTCAAAAAGCAAGAAATAAATAATGTTATATTTCATTTCAAGCTTTTAAAAGCTTTTCATCAACTCAAATCAACTATTCACATCAAATCCATCCACTTTAATAAAGTGACAACATGTCATGTCACATCACTCAAGTGACAAGTGACTTGACGATTGATGCGACTAGCGATTTGCTGCTTGATGTGACTTGCGTGCCGCACTTGAATTCGAAATGCGAATGCGCTCGCAATCACTCTCGGGCTCGGGTTCGTTAATTCCAAATTAACAATTTTCCGTCACGTCGTAATTAAATGATTACGCCTAGCGAATTCACTATTCACGTCGCTAACGAATTAATTCTAAATTAATTCGTTCACCCGAATTAAAATCTAATTTCAATTCCGCGTCGAAATCTAATTTCGTTATAATATATCGAATATATTAATTTATCGATTAATTCCAAATTAATCGTTCTCTCTCTTTAACGATATTTTATCCAAGATAAAATATCTCCGTAATTAATCCCAGATTAATTTTCTCTCTCATCGAATTAATCCCATATTAATTAAAGTGCGAGTCATACGTCATCGGTGAATCTTCAGGAACTGACCCATGAGATCTCCAGATATGTTGGCAGTAAATACGGTCGTCAGACTATCCGAACACGTAAGTATCTCGTACTACGTTTATACCGATTTACAAGACAAGGTTGGCTTCTAGCAAAGCGCCATGCCTACCCAATTCTCCAGAAATATTCTTACAGGAATATATAGATCTGTATCAGGCGTAGTATACAAAGTATCGTGCATATCGGCCCAGTATCGGATAGTCACATGCTAGGGCTGGGGCTGGATAAGTGTCTGCCTCGTCCGAAGCACATGTCGGATGTCTGGTAACTAGTCTCTATAATCGGATATGCATGACCTAGTCATAATATCCCGATGGTTGCGCAACACTTAAGAGTACTAATACCGTATCCTACGTGACATCATCTCTACTATGACTGGAGTGATACTTCCGTCTTGACATCACACCCAATACTCTACGACTTTCTGATAAACCCAGAAGTGGTGTACGCAGAACCGGTTAAAGCCTTGTACCACCAAGACCAAAGTCTACCGATTGTCGCAAGTATTAGCGATGTAAGTCTCAGGTTAAGACCATACACACCTACCCTGATTTCGGCCTCCCATAGACACATAGTCATACTAATGGGATTCCGAGGGGTCTATCCAGAGCGAAGCTGTTTCCCGTACCATCGGTTAAACACAACCTCCTATCGCACTTGCATAAGTATCATATACTTAAATATATGAGAACTATGTCGTTGTGCCCTCACAACGCGCACAAGTGTAATACTAGCCTATTCCGCATTGTCGATGTCCTGTCTCGATAATACTACGACTAGGGATATTTAATGATTAATCCTTCATGGACTGATACTGTCTCATATCATCTCAATCCAGGAACTAATCATATGGACCTCTCTTCATTTATACATCTATGGTGATCTAATCACAAATGATGAGAGTGCAATTTCCTTGTCACATAGTTAATTTGTACAACAACACCGTGATCTGTACAAATAGTGACGCTATGGGTCATATTATCCAACAATCTCCCACTTGGCACATAGCCAGTCACTCAAGTGTCGTACACTCGAACTATGTACGGTTTGCTCAAATTGCTGAGAAAAGGTTTTCGTCAGCGGATTTGCATGATTATCGTCTGACGCGATTTATACGATCATCACATCGCCACGATGTATGATCCGAACGAATCAGATGAATATAGAAGTATATATCTGGATCGTTGATGAGACCTTTAATTCTTTAGCATGTGCTGACGCCCGGCTCAGCTGCTAACAGAACTATATCTAATCTAATTAGATTTGTTATTGACCCAAATAACTTCTATTGCTGCCCCAGCTGCAGCTGCAGCAATAATCTACATTTGTTGTTTCTTCGGCAACAGTATCTTGCTCGGAACATTTCCAGCTCATTGTCCCGTTTTTCAAACTTTATAGTACCGCAGTATTTAACTATTTGGAAACTTGCAGCAATGATCCCAGTCATTTCAAGTTCTCCATCTCCATAGTTTAAGACAACATATTTAGTTCTCTAAGATACTAACAGATGTTCTTAACTCAAACCAGTGACTATCACTTGGATTGATCTGATTGTGACTCCATATGCTCAAAGCGTATGAGACACCAAATCACGTACATTTTAAATGTACAATTTCTCAGAGAGTGTTAACAACTAATCTATCCCAGTAGATCTTTATTCTTGAATAAAGGTTGTTACTCCCAAGAATTCTACGGAGAATTCTATGAAAGCCAAGCTTTCACCGACTGTCTATGGGAATATCATTTTCAGTGCTCTCCCACTAACCTCCTTATATACACAAGATTATTTTCGTTTTGGATCAAATCATACACCATTATGATTATATCAAAGCGATAATTCCAAGAGCTTATGCTTGCTCCAGCAAGCATTATCCAAATGGATCTAACATGGCAACAGTTGGTATGTTGTCATCCATGTATGTCTTCCTTGAAGACCAATGTAGTACCGATAGGCACAATGTCTTGCGGTACATCAACTAGTATCCAAACTTGTTGATATACATGGAGTCCATTTTGGATTATGTGGCACTTTGTCATAATAGGGAGTCGATACCTTGTGTATACTTCCTCAAAACGTAGTCGGTTGGTAAACCTTCATAAGATTGACATCTTCATGAGGTTGAGATCAGAAACCCATACCCCATGTTGTTTTCTAACTCTCTCTGATCTACGAGGTTCCTGTGTATTCGAAGATTAATGGTACAGATTCATCCTTGATGAACTGTTTGAGTTCCATTAAGGACTTTGTGCCTTGAACAGTATCACTCCGATTTTTATCGAGTATCACTATCCTCCCACTGACCACTGCATATCGGTATTCCTCTCAGGAAAACCGCATGGTGAGCAACAATCTCATTGTTCTCTTAGTGAGTTGTATAAGTACTATACTTATGGTATCCCTTGGATAACCTACAATTGGCACTTATCCTATTTTAGGTTTTAGTTTGGTATCATCCAAACATATGCCTAGCATTCCCAAATATCAGGAATGTGAAACCCAGTTTCCTTTCATGTTCATATCTAATATATTATATGTCAAACAGATTATTATGGAACCTTATTCAAAATAAGTCCTTGCACTATTAATACATATCCGTTGAAGGAAATAGTAGCTCAGAGCGACTCAAGATTTAACCTTATCATGTCCAACAAAATTCGGTTTTTCATTCGGACACACCATCAAACTGACGTGTCCTGGGAGGAGTCCACATTTGAAAGAATACCGTACTCTTTCATGTACATATGAAACTTACTGCTTAAGTATTTTCCATTACGGTCTTACCGTGATGGTATAATACTATAGCCGATCTGTTTGTCTATTTCGTGTCGAAACTTTGAAAGTTTCTGATTTATGTTCTTCAAAAGAAACACACAACCATAACGCGATGCCATATCCGTAAAGGTCACGAAATATTCATATCCATATCTAGCCTAGCTAGACATGGGCCCACTGCTTCACTATGAACTAGGGCTTAACAGATCAGTGGTACTTGCACTTTTACCAAAAATAGTGTTTTAGGCACTTTGCCCAATAAACTAGATTCGTAGACTTTATTTGATTTGAAACAAAATAGTCCTAGTATCCACTCTTCGAAAGTGTGGATATACGATTCTTGTTTAATAGTGTCCCTGACAACTATGCCACAATCAGTTTCTTAATTGATCAAATCAGTTTGAGCTATTAATGTGTCATGTTATATATGTGAGATTTATTTATATTCTAAATATAAATGCGTTATTTACATCTAATGTGTTTATCTCAATATCATCTTTATATAATAAAACACTTAGTGTTCTAGAATATAAAGGTTCACCCGCAGCGGGTTAAACACTGATATAGAGATAATGTATCTAGTCAAACTAGTTACATTATAACAGTTTCTTAATTAGGTACTAACCCGAAGGTAGTTCCTAAATTCAAGCAATTATGGTTAAAACAATGACTTTCGTCCCGTTTCCATTTCGTAGATAAATCTCAATTGAAGTCAGTATCATGTTCAAAACAGATTCTGAACATCAATATATATATTTATGTACCACACTAAATATTTAAAATCCAATTTTAATATTAGTTGTGAACATAATTATGACAATCATATTTGAAGTCAGAGCCTTGCACGTCTTCTAATCCTCCTTGGGATATGTCCTTCAATTTCATTATCATGTCTAAGGATCTAATCCTTAATTCTGATTCATAAATTAAGGAGTCTACTTGACAAGTATAATGGATTAAGCACTAAAGTTATCATTACATGAATATTCCAAACATCATGTTCTACTTATTTGCTTAACTCCGAGCTTATGCATAATATAATATTTTATCAAATAAAATAACTTATTAGTTTTATTTCCAGGACCATCCTGAAATTATTCCCAATTTGAAAATTAAATCATTTAAAATATTTTAATCCAAGATTATATTTTAAATATCCAACTTTTCAATGTTATCTTGATTACAATAGTCCAACTATTTAATCAACGATTAGTGGTACTATTTATTATAATGATTATAATAGTCCAACTATATAATCAAATATAATCCAAATTAATTAACCTCAATTACATTGATTACTATAATCCAATTATAAATCAATTGTAAACTGAAATTAATTAATTCAAATATATTGATTAATATAATCCAATTATATATAATCAACTATAATACAGTCAAACTGTTTATTAAAACAACAATTTAAATATTAGTCCAATTAACATTTAATAATACGACGAAATAATTTGAATGAGCGCGTATGGCGAGTAATTGAACGAGTATTGCAAATTCAATTCTTGCCTCCCACTATTTTTCGTCGAGCTCTAACCCTCCGTCGAGTACTCGGGAAACCGTGTTTCCTAGTAGGCTAGGATCCCGTTAAATTATCACACAATCTTGACTTTGGCCAACAAATTGTATGATAATTAACTAGGTAGATCTCAAAGATCAATTGGATCTCATCCAACTCCTAGATCCAGTAGGTGGACATCCAAGTCCGAAACATATATCTTATATATGCCTATATATCGAATATATACCCTAACCTTTTTCCTCCGAATCAACAAGGCCTGGCTTTGGCACAACAAACCTAGTGATCCCAGTCAGCGTGGACCCATTGACCATGGAAGCTTCGTAATCAATGTCGATGGACAAGAAGTGGTCTTGACTTTGGCCAACAAACCACAACTTGACATGACACCAATATGGAACAAAGCCTCGTGATTCAAACACATATTCGACAGACAAAGGCTTGACTTTGGCCAACAACCCCATGCCATCTCGAATCTTGAGTAAGAATCACTCAATGGAAGGAAAAACGCATGATATTTTATGAGGGTTTTTCGCGTGGCAAATTGGCTACCAATTTTAATTATCTTTGTTAAGGTCTCATCATCATACACCCTTAAACATGCATTCTAAACACATAATAAAGCGAGTATGAAAATAAAATAATAATGATATGCGGATGGATACTTTACATTGATCCTAGATCAAATCTCTTATTTTCTCTCTCCAAAGCTAGCACATGTATTTACTTCTACCTGTTACACTACACTTCTAAAGAAACCTCATTTACATTGAGGGGAATAGGTGAGAAGAGAATACAAAGAATATAAAGGTGATCAGGCTGGACACGCAGGTCCAATTTATAAATCAAATTTATTACAACAATTTCTAAAATTGCCCCACCCTTCTAATATCCATCCGATATACATTATTCATGCATCGCAACCATGTATTCATACAAGCATGTTATCAATCAATCTAATCAAATTAATTACTCTGATAATTAGTGATCATCCAATGTTCAAACAACGATTTGATTTTTGCTCGAGTCAAACTCGTTTTTCGAATAAGTACTCAAAGTACGAACTCTCTAATTAAATTAAACTACATAATTAAATCCAATTTAATACGCATTTAATTCTAATTCACTATTTAATTCCAAATTAAATATTACACTTTAATTAATGAACCTTTACGATTTAAATTCCAACTTTAATCGTTACGGGTCTCAAAGCCCGATTAACATCTAATGTTATTTAATTAAAGTCTAATGGACTTTTAATTAATTTCTTAAGGCGTGGACTATTGGTCAACTCGGGTCAAACAGAATAACCAAATCCAAACCGGGAGTTACCCCATAAGCCTTTAAATTAATTTTGGCCCATTAGGCCAATTAAATAATTAAGGTCCATTAAGTCATAATTGGACTTTATGGATGCGGTTTTAGGCCCAATTGGATCCAACCAATTGGCCTAAACCTAACTTGGTACAACCAAGCCCAAAAGCCCAATTACAACCTAATAGGCCCAATTTCCAAAATAAGCCCAATTAATTAATTTATAGAAATTCCAATTCCATAATTAATTAACATAAGTGTAATACACAATTAATTATCCAATTAACATTTCTAAAACATCAATTAGCCTAATAATTCATGCACATTAATATCAAATAGTTGTCTAACATAATTTATCAAAATCAAACCCAATTTACATGCTTAAAGTCTTGGCAATTAGGGGTTTTTTAATCCGATTTGGTTTCAATCAAATTGAATCCACAATCATCATTTCCCAAATCAATTAAACTCATCTAATGAATCAAAATACAAAAAACACAATGAATTTCATATCCAATTGAATTCGGCCAAGCCTACTTTAATTTGGGGAAAATTGTTCCAAATCAAAATTCAATCCAATCAAACTTCAATTCAACATTACCCACTTGTTTTCAAGTCATCCAATGATCAAACAAACAAAAAATTCACCAAGATATTAGGGTCTCAATTTTCGGCCCAACATAAGCAATTTGGGGAAAATTGTTCCAAACTCATTTTCAACAATTGATCCAATCAATCCTCAATTAAACATACTTTAAGCATTTAAATCATCAATTTCATCAAACATACTCAAAATAAGTTTACCCAAATTTGTCATGCCCAAAATTTGGGGAAAAATGGATCCAACCAAATTTCATGAAATTGATCATGCACAACATCAATTCAACCTCATTCAAGCATACTATACTAAACAATTTAATCATTTGATGCTCAAATTGAGTTTACCCAATTTTGTCAAGTTTAGCCTACACTAAAAAATGGGGAAATTTGTTCCAAACACAATTCTTCAAATTGATCTAATCAATCATCAATTTCAACTCATTTAAGCATACTATAACAAACAATTTCATCAAAACATGCCCAAATTCGTTTTACCCATTTTAACCCTAATTTTTCATGCTTGATCAAAGCTCAAGATACCATTGTTGAGTTCCTAATTAGGTCCCAACAGTCATCCAAATCAAGCATAAAAACGCATGAACACATCAAGGAATAATGGCGGAAACATATACTCACAATGATTGGTTTGAGATGCAAAGAACAACACCATTTTCTTCCTCCATGGAGCTCGGTTTTGGCAATTTGGAACTGCTGTTGGGCGTATTTTTGGGCTGTGCAAATCCTCCATTTTCGGCCATTGAAGACCTCCATTAAAGCTCCAAGCTTTGAGATTCCAAGCTCACAAAATCACTTCCCTATCACCTTTGTATTCCTCCATGAGTGTGCTAGCACTTAGATCTTGCAACAAGATCATTAGTGTAGGCACTGCATTTTTACACATAAGTCCCTATGATGAGTCTCATTCTGGAGACACTACCTTTTAAGTCACGGAGGTCGCGGAAAACGGACGTCGGAAGGGGAATTCGGAATAAACAAGGTTCACTGTTTTCGTTGGTGCTACGTTCGTTACTTTGTTCGAACGTAAGGCAGATTATGGACGTTCGTGCCACGTTCGATGAGGCGTTCGAACGGTGTCGGTAATTATGGTTTTGCTGCTAGCCTCACATCAAGCCCAATTCGCCCAAACCTTGGCCCACACGCCCAAGCCCACTTAAAACACATATTTAACACATGGTGAAATCAAACAAATCTAAAAATCACATACCAAATTAAATAAAATACTTACACAAATTAAAGAAATTGCATGCCTAATTAAAATCAACCAACAAACTAAATGCCTAATCTAAACCAATCAAATATAATCATACCAAGTTAAAATCAATCAACCAATATATTATTCCCAAACTTAAAATATTGTATGCCTAATCAACATAAACTAAATATTCAACCTTCCCTATCTAGCCAAGATTTGTCCCCCCTCAATCTTTGACTTCCTTATCCAAGCCAATCAAATCCCTTTCCTTGTCAAGCCTAACCATTTGCCATAAAAAGAACCCTTCACCAACCTTCTCAAGGGTAGCTGGAGCTCATAGACACAACTCTCCCTCACTCTCAATAACAAAAAGATCACAAACCAAAGAACCCCATCGCCTTGACCAAAACATATTCCGAACAGCCCCCTCACCTCACCGAAAAACACATCCAAGCAGCCCTAAACACACACATAAAACAGCCCCCGAACCACACCATAACACCACCGAAATAACACCCAAAACAGCAGCAAAAGACGGAGGACGACGACCCAAAACAGTAAGACAACGAACGAGAGCAGTGAACCAGTGAACCGGAAGAGTTGCGGAGCTTTACCCCTTCCGATCTTTGTGAAACGCGAGTCCGAGAGACGACTTAAAAGGTTAGACCTGAGGAACTTTTTCATTAGTTTATATTCAATTCTTTTATTATTGAATTGTATTCACATGAGAGTCGTTTATGGATGCGTGTTGTGGGTATTGGATGAATGGAAGAGTGTTGTCTCTTTGTGGTATATAGGATGGAAACCCAGACGTAAATTCCGTAGCCGAATCCGAATGGACGGTAGTGCGGTCTGTACTTGGGACACAACTCCACGTACCACTTGAGTAAACGGCACCTTCTCTTGTTTTGTTTGCTTTGGTTATTTAATTCTTGTCATTTAAATTCTGCATGTTGTTTATTCCCGTATGATACGATCGAGTGCATGGGCTTAGTAAGTGCGATGAAAGGTTCCCTAATTGGAGGGTTAAAATCCTTCACCACGATGCTCTGCCGCACCGATTGATGTGTGTTTGGTTGAATGCGAAATACGTTCAATCGGATATACTTAGTTTGATATGATTGTCTTTATTTTTGTATGCATGATTCAACCGAGTGCATGGGCTTAGTAAGTGCAATGTGAGATCCCCTATGGGGAGGGGCTAAAGCCCTTTACCACGAGGCTTTGCCGCGCCGGTTGATGTGTGCTCGGTTGGATACAAGATACGTTCAATCAGGCACACTATGTTTAATATTATTGCTTTTCATTCTATGTATGCATGATTCAGTCGAGCGCATGGGCTTAGTACGTTGGTCTAAAGGTCCTCTCTTTGAGAGATCAAGAGCCCCAAAAGGCCACCTTTACGGCAGTACTTCGCCGCGCCCCTTTATTTTGTCGTTTATGTATTGCGTCCCATTTCATGCATCAGATCTATTCCCGTTCGAACGCGTTTACGAACGCAACTCGAACGCGCATATATTTTGCCTTGTCATGCATCAGGTCTTATTCTGTTCGAACGCGTTCACGAAGCCATACGAACGAGAAATTCTGTTCACGAACGCCAAACGAACAATTCACATCTGCCGTTCGAACGCGTTATCAAACGCCATACGAACGCGAACCTTCTGTTTACCATTCGAACGCGTTTACGAACGCTATACGAACGCCCACCACACTTTCTTAGTTTCATAATGCATCAGGTCTGGTTCCGTTCGAACGCGTTCTCGATGCTACACGAACGTGAACCTTCTGTTTACCGTTCGAACGCGTTTACGAAGGCTACACGAACGCGCACCCACTGAATTGAGCCATCTTCATTAGATTTCATGCATAGTTTTCCTAGTAGCTATCCCCACATGCATGAATGCAAATATGTTAATGTATTACAGTTCATATGCTTATGCCGTGATAACATTTGAGTATTATTTTTTGCGGTATATCGGATGGAACCCAGACGTAAATTCGTAGCCGATTCCGAATGGACGGTAGTGCGGTCTGTACTTGGATACAATTCCACGTACCACTTGAAAAGTGCCCATGTGTGTGCTTGTATGGTAATATTCGTGCTTGTGTTTTCTTGAATGTAATATGCAAATGAAGTTGCATGTTCGCTGCTATTTTGATAATATGTTAAGCATGCGATTTTAAATGCAAGATATATGTGAAATGTGTACATAAGTTTTTTTTTGTATACGAAAATTTAGAAGCATGATACTCTTGGAAATAAGTGTTACTTAAGCTTGATTAAATTATTACATAAATCCTTTCATTACAAGTGACATGAGTAAGGGACCATTCCGAACCCAACGGTTGAGGTCTTCCCTTGCGAGGGGTGAGTGCGGCCTTAAATCTTTGTCCCGGTTCACACCGGGTGGCGACCCCATATTATTAGTATTTCCCAACTAGTGCCGCGAGCCTAGGAACGGCGTCGCCCAGGTCCTGTTGTCCTACAGTCTGGCGACTCCACTGGGGATAGAGAATTGGCCCCGAAATATTGTCTTGTAATGAGTGGATTTATGTTTTTAATTGGCCATGTCTATAGTGGAGAAGTGGGGGTTTAATCAAGGGCACTTTGAGGCTAGGTAATAGTTTGGTGTCTTCCTTCACTCACTACCTTTCTAGAAGGAAAAGCTGTGAGGACACCTATATGGCCATCTACTCGTAGCCTTTGTGATGGACTAATTGGGAGGACTCGTTGTTTATTCCTGACACCAAGCGATAAGAGCCTAAGAGGCTTGGGTACTTAAGTGAGCCTCGCTCCACCTTCCCTCTGGGGAATCTACAACGGGAAATCCATTTGACAGTCCGTCACACACCATAGCTCATTGGCACGTACCTTAGTGTATAAAAAGGGATGCGTTCACTTGGTCGCTTGAACCCTTGAGTGGGGAGACCTAGTTGTGGGCTATCCTTCGCCGGTGAGAGCCTTTGTCCATACTCTTGCAAATCACCCATAGACCGTTTGTATGGTTAAAGTAACAATTATTTCCTTGAGAATGTGCTTATGGACCATCCTCATTTGGATGCAGTTGGACTATTGTCAGAAATGCGGGCTTGCTGGGCCATTTAAACTGGGGCAAGTTCGTACTGTATGACTATTAGGCCCAAGGCTTCTGAAATGTTGATGGGCCATTATGTAAAAATTATTATGTTATGTTTGCATTATCGCCATTCTATGCTTGTTTTTGGGAACATCATCGTTTGGATTCATTTGGACTATTTGTCATAAGATATGGGCTTGTTGGGCCATTTAAACAGGGACAAGAACGTATTTTATGACAATTGGGCCGAAGGCTTCTAAGTGTTGATGAGCCACATTGTGCTTGTGTTCAGAATTTACCATTTGGATTTAGTTGGGCTCCTTGCCATGAGACGTGAACTTGTTGGGGCCATTTAAACTAGGATGAGTTCACTCCTATGACAATTAGCCGAAAGCTTCTAAAATGATAACAGGCCGATTTGTGTGAAAATTTTAATTGATTTAGTATGTTATATATGTTACATGCATCTCACGCACCTCATGCATACATACATCATGCTAACCCTTGTGTTCTAAAAGCCATCATGGACTCCCGTTGGGTTAGGGAAGAGGAAGACTCACCAAAAGACCGGTAACAGACATGAGTACATCCGATAATGAGGTATCCCGGATAGATCAGTTGGAAAATGGTTTGGCCAAGATTACCGAACAGTTGCAAGCTTGACTGTTGCCATGACAAATATGGCTGTGCCCCGTGCTGGGGGACACTCTGAGAATGTAAGACGTGAGGAGATCCGAATGGATTGGGGGATGACATCCCCGCTTTTGATGATGATATGGCTGATTATACCACTGGGAGAAAAGTTGGGTCTCAGGCAGAAGTGCAGAAAATCCGTGACCAGATAGAGTCCGTTACCCGTAAGATGAAGGGTAAGGATGAATACTTACTAGACTATGAGGATGACCTTTGAGGAACAGTTGCCTGCTCAGTTCAGAATGCCCGACATGGCTAAGTTTAATGGGAATGGAGACCGAGAGTCCACCTGCAGCAATATGTCTCTGTCATGAGTTCAGTGGGCCTATCACAGCGCCAAGTCCAAAGATGTTTGGATGTCACTCGAGGGGCACCTGTGGTTTGGTATCATAGCCTTGAGAAGAAGGTTAAGGAAGATTGGAGGGAACTAGCTGATGCTTTTCTGAAGCAATATGTTACAGACTTAGAGATTGACTTGTCACTCCGAGATTTGGAAAACACTAAGCAGAAGCCGGAAGAAAGCTTCAAGGAGTATGTAGATCGCTGGAGAAGCCAGCTTTTGAAAATGCAGACTCGGCCCTCAGAAAAGGACCAGATCAAAATGATCATCAAGGCACCAAGCCCTCTATTTATGGAAAACTAAGGAGAATGACTTCGATGATTACTGATTTTCGACAGCTGAGGGAGACAGTTATGGATATTGAGGAGGAGGAAGCCGAGAACCGAAAGTTTTATGGACAGAACAGAAGGAATATTGGGGGACATTCAGAACTATGCCTGCTACTGCTGAGGTCACTGCCATTAAGAACAGACGATTTTCTAACCTTGGTAAGCCTCTTTCAAAGGTATTCGAAAACCTGAAGGCGCAAGGACTCTTAAAACCTTGGAACCTAGGCCCATTCCAAATTCTGTGCCACCTCACATGAACTTAAACTTATACTGTCACTTCTACCAAGAAAAAGGCCATGACACCGACAACTTGCCCCGCCTCAGACATGAAATCCAAAACCTCATCGATGCCCATACAATACCCGACCTAGAGAAAGAACAACCCAACGCACACAGAAATCCCCTACCCAACTACATGATCAACTCTGGCCTACCCGAAACCCTTGTCCTCCAAACTCTCAACCACTCAGCTTCATAGGAATAAGGGATAACAATGGTGAAGAACCATGGGCTGAAGAAGAGGGCACTGTTGTTTCTCCTAGTTTATCTTGCACTTTTAATAAAGACATTGATTTTGTTTACCTGTTCGAACGTTTCCTCAACAATAATAAAGGCGATCATTTCATTTATCTGCCTAAGACTATTACTTTCAAACTTGCAACATGAGTGTGTTCAATCTTGGTAATGTGATGCTCAGAGCGTAGGGAATCCTCAAAAGAAGCAAGCAGAAAAGATAAGTTAGCCATTCAGGAATTGGGAAATGGAGACAGTGGGACTGTTAGACTTGGAAAGAAACGGGTTCCTGGAACAAATCAGGGTAGACAGGTGGAAATGGTACTTTCCCTAAGAGGAGAATGGTCATCAATGGAATTGACGGAACACCTAACCCAACGAGATAGGAAACTCATTCACGCATGCATGCATACACGTAACATATTTTGCATTCCTTTTTGTGTTTTGTGTTTGTTTTGTGTTCATAGGTTTTGAAGAAGAAAGAGAGAAAGCGGTAATGAAAGCCAGTCAGATGCATCAATATTAGCATCAGTATCAGCATGGGGGCGAGGCCCATATCAATATCAACATAGGGGCGAGGCCCATATCAATATCAGTTTGAGGGCGAGGCCCACATCAGTATCAGTTCAGGACCGAAGCCCACATTCAGTTCAGTTCAGGAAAAAGCCTGCATTCAGCTCAGTACGGGAATAAAGCCCACATCCAATACAGTTCGGGAATAAAGCCCACACTCAGTGCAGTTCAGGAAGAAAGCCCACATTCAGTATAGTTCAGGAAGAAAGCCTGCATTCAGCTCAGTTCGGGAACAAAGCCCACACTCAGTGCAGTTCGGGAATAAAGCCCACACTCAGTGCAGTTCAGGAAGAAAGCCCACATTCAGTAAAGTTCAGGAAGAAAGCCTGCATTCAGCTCAGTTCGGGAACAAAGCCCACACTCAGTGCAGTTCAGGACGAAAGCCTACATTCAGTTCAGTTCAGGAAGAAAGCCTACATTCAATACAGTTCAGGAAGAAAGCCTACATTCAGTTCAGTTCAGGAGGAAAGCCTATATCAATACAGCTCGAGAACAAAAGCTCAAGGGGAAGAAAGCCCTCATGTCAACACAGTTCGAGAATAAAGCTCGGGAGGAATAAATCCTCATCTCAACAGTTCGGGAATAAAGCTCGGAGGAATAAAGCCTCATCTCAATACAGTTCAGGAATGACCAAGCCGGGAATGGCACTCCAAGAATGGAAGCACGATTCGGGAATGGACCACACACAATCACAACACGGTTCGGGAATGAACCAGGGGTCGCAGCACCTCACCACCCAAATCAACTCAACACATGGTAAGTCAAGTGGCAGCTGGCGAGCCAGGTAAGTAGAAATGCATTGCATAACTTTGATAGGATTGTCACTGTTGCACATTACACAAGTCCCATCAAAGTGGGGGCGACTGTAGGCACAACATTTTTACAGATAAGTCCCTATGATGAGTCTCATTCTGGAGACACTACCTTTTAAGTCACGGAGGTCGCGGAAAACGGACGTCGGAAGGGGAATTCGGAATAAACAAGGTTCACTGTTTTCGTTGGTGCTACGTTCGTTACTTCGTTCGTTCGAACGTAAGGCAGATTACGGACGTTCGTGTCACGTTCGATGAGGCGTTCGAACGGTGTCGGTAATTCTGGTTTTGCTGCTAGCCTCACATCAAGCCCAATTCGCCCAAACCTTGGCCCACACGCCCAAGCCCACTTAAAACACATATTTAACACATGGTGAAATCAAACAAATCTAAAAATCACATACCAAATTAAATAAATACTTACACAAATTAAAGAAATTGCATGCCTAATTAAAATCAACCAACAAACTAAATGCCTAATCTAAACCAATCAAATATAATCATACCAAGTTAAAATCAATCAACCAATATATTATTCCCAAACTTAAAATTTGTATGCCTAATCAACATAAACTAAATATTCAACCTTCCCTATCTAGCCAAGATTTGTCCCCCCCTCAATCTTTGACTTCCCTTATCCAAGCCAATCAAATCCCTTCCTTGTCAAGCCTAACCATTTGCCTATAAAAAGAACCCTTCACCAACCTTCTCAAGGTAGCTGGAGCTCATAGACACAACTCTCCCTCACTCTCAATAACAAAAAGATCACAAACCAAAGAACCTCCATCGCCTTGACCAAAACACATCCCGAACAGCCCCCTCACCTCACCGAAAAACACATCCCAAGCAGCCCTAAACACACACATAAAACAGCCCCCGAACCACACCATAACACCACCGAAAATAACACCCAAAACAGCAGCAAAAGACGGAGGACGACGACCCAAAACAGTAAGACAACGAACGAGAGCAGTGAACCAGTGAACCGGAAGAGTTACGGAGCTTTACCCCTTCCGATCTTTGTGAAACGCGAGTCCGAGAGACGACTTAAAAGGTTAGACCTGAGGGCACTTTTTCATTAGTTTATATTCGTTTTTTTTATTATTGAATTGTATTCACATGAGAGTCGTTTATGGATGCGTGTTGTGGGTATTGGATGAATGGAAGAGTGTTGTCTCTTGTGGTATATAGGATGGAAACCCAGACGTAAATTCCGTAGCCGAATCTGAATGGACGATAGTGCGGTCTGTACTTGGGACACAACTCCACCGTACCACTTGAGTAAACGGCACCTTCTCTTGTTTTGTGTTGCTTTGGTTTATTTAATTCTTGTCATTTAAATTCTGCATGTTGTTTATTCCCGTATGATACGATCGAGTGCATGGGCTTAGTAAGTGCGATGAAAGGTTCCCTAATTGGAGGGTTTAAAATCCTTCACCACGATGCTTTGCCGCACCGATTGATGTGTGTTTGGTTGAATGCGAAATACGTTCAATCAGATATACTTAGTTTGATATGATTGTCTTTATTTTCGTATGCATGATTCAACCGAGTGCATGGGCTTAGTAAGTGCAATGTGAGATCCCCTATGGGGAGGGGCTAAAGCCCTTTACCACGAGGCTTTGTCGCGCCGGTTGATGTGTGTTCGGTTGGATACAAGATACGTTCAATCGGGCACACTATGTTTAGTATTATTGATTTTCATTCTATGTATGCATGATTCAGTCGAGCGCATGGGCTTAGTACGTTGGTCTAAAGGTCCTCTCTTTGAGAGATCAAGAGCCCCAAAAGGCCACCTTTAACGGCAGTACTTCGCCGCGCCCCTTTATTTTGCCGTTTATTATGTATTGCGTCCCATTTCATGCATCAGATCTGTTCCTGTTCGAACGCGTTTACGAACGCAACTCGAACGCGCATATATTTTTGCCTTGTCATGCATCAGGTCTTATTTCTGTTCGAATGCGTTCACGAACGCCATACGATCGAGAACATTCTGTTTCACTGCCGTTCGAACGCATTATCAAACGCATACGAATGCGAACCTTCTGTTTACCGTTCAAACGCGTTTACGACGCTATACGAACGCCCACGCACTTTCTTAGTTTCATAATGCATCAGGTCTGGTTCCGTTCGAACGCGTTCTCGGACGCTACATACAACGAACGTGAACCTTCTGTTTACCGTTCGAACGCGTTTACGAACGCTACACTACGAAACGCGCACCCACTGAATTGAGTCATCTTCATTAGATTTCATGCATAGTTTTCCTAGTAGCTATCCCCACATGCATGAATGCAAATATGTTAATGTATTACAGTTCATATGCTTATGCCGTGATAACATTTGAGTATTATTTTCTTGCGGTATATCGGATGGAAACCCAGAAGTAAATTCCGTAGCCGATTCCGAATGGACGGTAGTGCGGTCTGTACTTGGGATACATTCCACGTACCACTTGGAAAAGTGCCCATGTGTGTGCTTGTATGGTTAATATTTGTGCTTGTGTTTTCTTGAATGTAATATGCAAATGAAGTTGTATGTTCGCTGCTATTTTGATAATATGTTAAGCATGCGATTTTAATGCAAGATATATGTGAAATGTGTACATAAGTTTTATTTTGTATATGAAAATTTAGAAGCATGATACTCTTGGAAATAAATGTTACTTAAGCTTGATTAAATTATTACATAAATCCTTTCATTACAAGTGACATGAGTAAGGGACCATTCCGAACCCAACGGTTTGAGGTCTTCCCTTGCGAGGGGTGAGTGCGGCCTTAAATCTTTGTCCCGGTTCACACCGGGTGGCGACTCCATATTATTTAGTATTTCCCAACTAGTGCCGCGAGCCTAGGAACGGCGTCGCCCAGGTCCTATTGTCCTACAATTAGCTTCTCCATTTTTGTGTGAAAACCAGAACAAAATGGAAGAGAATCGGTCACCATGACCGTGAGAAGAGAGAAGAAGGTTTTTGCTCCAAAAGCCTTAAAACCGTATATCATTTCTGAGAGAGAGAGAGAGAAAAGCTTTTACATTTTGTTTTATATATTTACCATGTAAATAATAAATAAAACATATATCACTTTTAATACAAAAGTCAAAAAGCAAGAAAATAAAATGTTATATTTCATTTCAAAGCTTTAAAAGCTTTTCATCAACTCAAATCAACTATTCACATCAAATCCATCCACTTAATAAAGTGACAACATGTCATGTCACATCACTCAAAGTGACAAGTGACTTGACGATTGATGCGACTAGCGATTTGATGCTTGATGTGACTTGCGTGCCGCACTTGAATTCGAAATGCGAATGCGCTCGCAATCACTCTCGGGCTCGGGTTCGTTAATTCCAAATTAACGAATTTTCCGTCGCGTCGTAATTAAATGATTACGCCTAGCGAATTCACTATTCACATCGTTAACGAATTAATTCAAAATTAATTCGTTCGCCCGAATTAAAATCTAATTTCAATTCCGCATCGAAATCTAATTTCGTTATAATATATCGAATATATTAATTTATCGATTAATTCCAAATTAATCGTTCTCTCTCTTTAACGATATTTTATCCGAGATAAAATATCTCCGTAATTAATCCCAGATTAATTTTTCTCTTCTCATCGAATTAATCCCAGATTAATTAAAGTGCGAGTCAAACGTCATCGGTGAATCTTCAGGAACCGACCCATGAGATCTCCGGATATGTTGGCAGTAAATACGGTCGTCGGACTATCCGAACACGTAAGTATCTCGTACTACGTTTATACCGATTTACAAGACAAGGTTGGCTTCTAGCAAAGCGCCATGCCTACCCAATTCTCCAGAAATATTCTTACAGGAATATATAATCTGTATCAGGCGTAGTATACAAGTATCGTGCATATCGGCCCAGTATCGGATAGTCACGTGCTAGGGCTGGGGCTGGATAAGTGTCTGCCCCGTCCGAAACACATGTCGGATGTCTGGTAACTAGTCTCTATAATCGGATATGCATGACCTAGTCATAATATCCCGATGTGTGCGCAACACTTAAGAGTACGAATACCGTATCCTACGTGACATCATCTCCACTATGACTGGAGTGATACTTCCGTCTTGACATCACACCCAATACTATACGACTTTCTGATAAACCCAGAAGTGGTGTACGCAGAACCGGTTAAAGCCCTGTACCACCAAGACCAAAGTCTACCGATTGTCGCAAGTATTAGCGATGTAAGTCTCAGGTTAAGACCATACACACCTACCCTGATTTCGGCCTCCCATAGACACATAGTCATAATACCAATGGGATTTCGAGGGGTCTATCCAGAGCGAAGCTGTTTCCCGTACCATCGGTGAAACACAACCTCCTATCGCACTTGCATAAGTATCCTATACTTAAATATATGAGAACTATGTCGTTGTGCCCTCACAACGCGCACAAGTGCAATACTAGCATATTCCGCATTGTCGATGTCCTGTCTCGATAATACTACGACTAGGGATATTTAATAATGATCCTTCATGGACTGATACTGTCTCATATCATCTCAATCCAGGAACTAATCATATGGACCTCTCTTCATTTATACATCTATGGTGATCTAATCAACAATGATGAGAGTGCAATTTCCTTGTCACATAGTTAATTTGTACAACAACACCGTGATCTGTACAAATAGTGACACTATGGGTCTATTATCCAACAGTGGTGGTGGGGGTGGTGGAAGTGGTTTGGTCTCTAGGGGTTTCAGAAGTCCTTATCACTTTAATTTCTCCACACTTAGACAGGGTCTACCCAGGTTGGAGAAACGCCGGTTCCAGATAGCAGCAATCTCAGCAGCAACAGGCTTGGTACTTGATGTTCCCCCAATGGGGCCTCATGTTCAGGCTATAGAACTTTCTGTTCTCAGCTTCTTCTTCTTCAATATCCATGACAGTCTCCCTCAACTATCAAAAATCATTAATCATGGAGGTCATCCTTCTCAACTTTCCATAGATCGAGGGCTTGGTGCCCTTGATAATCATCTTAATCTGGTCCTTCTCTGAGGGCCGAGTCTGCATCTTTAGAAGCTGGCTTCTCCAGCGGTCCACATACTATTTGAAACTTTCTTCCGGCTTCTGCTTGGTGTTTTTTAAGTCCCGGAGTGACAAATCGATATCCAGATTTGTAACATACCGTTTCAAGAAGGCCTCTGCCAATTCCCTCCAATCCTCATTGATCTTCCTCTTCAGGCTGTGGTACCATACTACGGGTGCCCCATCGAGCGACATCCCAAACATTTTCTGAACCTGATGTTTTGACAGGCCCACTGAACTCATAACAGAGACATACTGCCGGAGATGGACCCTTGGGTCCCCGTTCCCATTAAACTTGGCTATATCCGGCATTTTAAACTGAGCTGGCAACTGTTCCTCAAATGTCATTGCCTCATAATCTAACAGATCTCCGTGATTTCCCCTCATCTTACGGGTAATCGACTCTACCTGATCTCAGAGTTTCTGCAGTTCAGTTTGAGACCCTTCCATTTTTCCCGCAGTAATATTCAGCCATATCATCATCGAAACCCGGATATCATCATTCAATCTAGTCGGAGGGTCTTCATGCCTCTCATTCTCAGAGCTTCCCCCAGCATGGGGCACAGCCATATTAGCCATAGCAGTAGTCAAGGCTTGCAACAGTTCAGTAACCTTGGTGAGATTGGTTTCCAACTGATCCATACGGGATACCTCATTTTCTGATTCGCTCATGTTTGCTATTGGCCTCTTAACAAGTCTTCCATTTTCCCTAACCCAACGGATATCTATGATGGCTCTTAAGACACAAGAGAGTTAACATGATGTGTGTATGCATGAAATGCATGAGATACGTACGATGCATGGAACATATAAATCAGCCCATTATCATTTTAAAGTATTCAATCCTATTATTGCAAGGCGAAAACTTATCCCAGTTGAAAAGGCCCAATAGGTTTACACCTTTGCGATAACATAGTTAAACAAATTCAAATGATAAGGGGCCCAAACACAGGATGGCCCATTGGCATTTTAGAAACTTTTGGCCCAATTGTCATAAGATACGAACTCGTCCCAGTTTAAATAGCCCAACAAGTTCGCATTTCTGACAAGAGGTCCAACTGCATCCAAATGAGGATGGTCTCAAGCATTCAAGCATAAAGCAATAATTTCTACAGAGCGGCCCATCGACATTTTAGAAACCGTTTGCCCAATTGTCATAGGATACGAACTCGTCCCAGTTTAAATAGCCCAACAAGTTCGCATTTCTGACAAGAAGTCCAACTGCATCCAAATGAGGATGGTCCACAAGCACAAGGAAATAATTGCTATAGGCCATACAACTCCGGTCTACGGTGGGTTTGCGGGAGCGCGGACAAACACTCTCGCTAGCAAATGATTGGCCACAACTAGGTCTCCCCACTCAAGGGTTCGAGCGACCAAGTGAGCGCACCTTTTTTATACCTTACGGTACATGCCAACGAGTTACGGTGTGTGACTGACTGTCAAATGGATTTCCCATTGTAAATTCCCCAGAGGGGGGCAGAGCGAACTCTCTTAAAAACCCAAGCCTCTTAGGCTCTTATCGCTTGGTGACAGGAATAAACAACGAGTCTTCCAAATTAGTCCATCACAATAAGCTATGAGTACATGATTATCCAGGTGCCTTCACAGTTTTTCCTTATCGAAAGGTAGTGAATGAAGGAAGACACCAAACCATTACCTAGCCTTAAAAG
The DNA here is from genome assembly GCA_019454045.1 of Zanthoxylum bungeanum. Taxonomy (NCBI): domain Eukaryota; kingdom Viridiplantae; phylum Streptophyta; class Magnoliopsida; order Sapindales; family Rutaceae; genus Zanthoxylum; species Zanthoxylum bungeanum. Next base: position 3,344 of record SKCR01035671.1, on the reverse strand, counting down.
TGCCTTTGATTAAACCTATTTTAACCTACAGTAGACACGGTTAATTAAACCACAAATCACAAACATTACAAGACATTATTTCGGGGCCAATTCTCTATCCCCAGTGGAGTCGCCAGACTGTATAACACAGAAATCGGCGACGCTGTCCCGGGCTCGCGTCCGGTCGGGAGTACGAATAGCCCATGGGGGAACTAACCGGAGAAATAACATGGAGTCGCCACCCGGTGTGAACCGAAAATGATTTAAGGCCGCACTCACCCCTCGCAAGGGAAGACCTCAAACCGTTGGGTTCGGAATGGTCCCTTACTTATGCCACTTGTAATGAAATGATTGTGCAATAATCTAACCAAGCCTAAGCAACATATATTTCCAAGGATAATTTACTCCTAAGTTCGCATGTATAAAATAAATCAGCATAACGACAAACATACGATATCACACAATAATCTTATGAACATATTGAATTATCAAACACGAAAAATAAATAGCAACCTAAACATAAACGTAAATTGAATGCCTATTGCGAAAGAAGATAACCAAATCATGCATAGAGGAATAACGTACTAACAGCTGAATCATGCTTAAGAACCAAGTAACATACTAACGACCTAATCATGCTTGAACACAATCTCATAAACATATCAAATAGATAAATGCGGGAATACAAATAGATGATAACAATAAAAGTATCAATAATGGAATGGTATGATTAATTGTATGATACAAGAGGAATCACCCAAGAAGCAATTATGCATGAAGTGTGATGAAAAGGAATCAGTTCAGTGTATGCGCGTTCGTGTAACGTTTGAAAACGCGTTCGAACGGTAAATAAAAGGTTCGCATTCGTATGGCGTTTGATAACGCGTTCGAACGGGACAAGACCTGATGGAACAAAATGCATGCGCGTTCGAGTAGCGTTCTTGAACACGTTCGAACGGTAAATAGATGGTTCGCGTTTGTATAGCGTTTGAGAACGCGTTCGAATGGTAAACAGAAAGTTCGCGTTTGTATAGCGTTTGAGAACTCATTCGAACGGGACAAGACCTGATGAAACAAAATACATTCGTGTCCGAGTAGCGTTCGTAAACGCATTCGAACGGTAAATAGAAGGTTCGCGTTCGTATAGCATTCAAGAACATGTTCAAACAGGACATGGTCTGATGCATGATAGACGACGTAAACATATACATAGATAAGCAAATGTACAATGTAGGACCCCGTGTGCCCGATTGAACACATTTCATATTCAATCCAGTGTACCTCGTTCGGTGCGGCAAAACATCGTTATAAAGGTAGCCTTTAGGGATTTCCCTCAAATTGAGGACCTTTAATTCACACTAGTTAGCCCATGCGCACTAGAATGCAATGCATGCGTGAATAAAGCAATGATATATAAAGGGTAAATGACATAATAAAAGGCACGAAAAAACATCATGGTAAAGGTATCCTTCAGGCATTTCCCTCGAATAGAGGACTTTTAATCCACCCTAGTTAGCCCATGCGCATTATATTACAATGCATACAAATGAATGAGACAATAATGTGGAACTTCGTATGTCCGATTAAACATATCTCACATTCAATCAAACATACTTTGTCCGGCGCGACAAAACATCGTGGTAAAGGTAGCCTTCAGGCATTTCCCTCGAATAGAGGACCTTTAATCCAGGCGTGAGGGATGAGGTATGTGTTGAGGGCTGTGTGGCTTGAGTCTTTGTGTCGAGAGAGAGGAGTGGGAGCGTGGCTTCAACATGGGGTTTGTGTGGTTGCTCGGTGTGGGCTGGTTAGGGCTGTGTGCGTTGAAGTGGAAGATTAAGGCTAGGGGGTAGTTACGTAAGAGGCAGTGTGAAGCAATGGACGTGAGGCAAGGCTAGTTAGGGGGTTGTCGTTTCATCCAACTTTGTATTTAAGCATGATTTAGTCATTTTCGCTTTATTTTATCTTGTTTGTTTATTATCCGCATTTTACATTCCGCCATTTACTTTATGTACGTTATTTGTTTGTGTATTGATGATGCGGTGCGCATGGGCTAACTAGGGTGGATTAAAGGTCCTCTATTCGAGGGAAAATGCCTAAAGGCTACCTTTACCCCGATGTTTTACCACGCCGGACGAAGTATGTTTGATTGAATGTGAGATATGTTAATATCGGACATACGGAGTTCCACATCATTATCTTATTCATTTACATGCATTGTAATATAATGCGCATGGGCTAACTAGGGTAGATTAAAGGTCCTCTATTCGAAGGAAAATGCCCAAGGCTACCTTTACCACGATGTTTTGCCGCGCCTTTTGTTATGTCATTGACCTTTTGCATATCATTGCTCTATTTATGCATGTATTGCATTCTAGTGCGCATGGGCTAACTAGGGTGGATTAAAGGTCCTCTATTCGAGGGAAAATGCCTAAAGGGTACCTTTACCACGATGTTTTGGCCGTGCCGGACGAGGTATACATGATTGAATGGGAATGAATTCAATCGGGCACACGGGGTTCCTATATTGTGCATCTGTGTATGTTGTTTACGTCGTCGATCATGCATCAGGCCCTGTTCCATTCAAATGCGTTCTCGAACGATATACGAACGCGAACCTTCTGTTTACCATTCGAACGCGTTTACGAACACTACTCGAACGTGCATGCATTTTGTTTCATCAAGTCTTGTCCCATTCGAATGCGTTCTCAAACGCTATACGAACGTGAACCTTCTGTTTACCGTTCGAAAGCGTTCACGAATGCTACTCGAACACGCATATATTTTGTTCAATCAGGTCTTGTCCCGTTCGAACGCGTTATCAAACGCTATACGAACGCGAACCTTCTGTTTACCGTTCAAACGCGTTTTCAAACGCTACACGAACGTGCATACACTGAACTGATTTATTTCATCACACTTCATGCATAATTGCTTCTTCGATGATTCCTCTTGTATCATGCAATTAATCATACCATTCCATTATTGATACTTTTACTGTTATCATCATATTTGTATTCCCGCATTTATCTATTTGATGTGTTTATGAGATGGTGTTCAAGCATGATTAGGTCGTTAGTATGTTACTTGGTTCTTAAGCATGATTCAACTGTTAGTACGTTATTCCTCTATGCATGATTTGGTTATCTTCTTTCGCAATAGGCATTCAATTTACGTTTATATTTAGGTTGCTATTTATTTTTTTCGTGTTTGATAATTCTGTTGGTCTCTATAATATGTCCCAAGGAAAGATTAAGCATACATGAAATACAACAAAGAATATATATAAAAGATGAAGTATGGCGGAATCATACTTACCAAGCTCTTGTGATGAAGAAAATCAAGCCAAGATGGAAGCTCCAAGTTGA